>ML398749.1:0-10116 GCA_005239525.1 Nicotiana knightiana | reverse complement strand
CTACTTCAATGATATAGTCTTTGGCACCCTTCACGTGTAGAAGGATTAAAAGATACTTACAGATATAGATAAGTGTCTTTGTCTTTCGTTCAAAAGATATAATCTGGGGAAGGGTGCCAAAGAAGGAGGGGGTATAAAGAAAAAATTCTGTCGTATGAGAGCCTTTTATACTGAAATTGCTTGGAACTACCAGAGCGCGTGTTGATACTAAGAAATTTTCTCTAGTTATGATTGCTGGAATGCAAAAGAGTAAAATCGTAAATAGAGCTGGGTGTATTATGTGGAGATAACATAGTATGTAATTTTCCTCTTGATCTAATAAAAATATAGTACTATGTGTTTTTCCTTTTCCTTTTTTATAAGTAATGGATGAGTGAAATGCAGTAAGATATTGCAGAGGTATTCTGGACTCTAGAGCTCTCCCTTTGGGGAATATAAAAAGAGGAAATTTTTTTCAGAAGATGGTAAAATTCTTGTAACGGCTTTGTATTCTCCTCTTGTACATGTCTTCTTATGGGTAGTGCCATGGTGATTAAATATTTGAAATCGGATTTCATCATCACTTTTTATTCTCAATTGATCGTGTGGCGTTAGAAGTTTGATCAGTTTAAAGTGTGATAGTGGAAATTTCAATTTGAAATGATAATTGGTAGGGTAACATTTTAGTCTGTGCAGCTTGTCTGTTTGACAGAGTTATAATATTAAAGGTTATCAGTACTTTAGACAGTTACCTTTGTTTACTGCATTGCCGGAAAAGAAAGGGACTAAACAAGAAGTCCCTGAAGACTTGTAACACCCTACCACAAGTCATATGGTGGACCCATTGACTTGAAAGAAACAGTAGAAATTATTGTTGGCCAAAGGACAAATATACTTGGCCTTAAACACATGTATTGCTTTACTAGCTTCTTGGTGCATCTTGTCCCTTGTAAACAATGTACATTCAATGTTATACACGATACGGGAGTTGCACAATTTGTAATTTCTTTTTGTAGCATTGGCTTGGTGGTCTCATTACTTATAAAAGAAAAGATAGTTACTTTTGATGGGGCTTTTGTCTTTTGGAAGGCTTGTTCTGTTAATATCCTTTGATTTTTGTATATATTTTGTTCTTGGTTGATTTATGAGTCTATATTAGAATGCTAACCGGATAGCCATCATCAATCTTTTGTTTCCTAACTCTTGCAGTATTTTTTTGGAGAATGGGCGGACTACCAATAGAGAGCACTTCAATGGGCATATCTTTGTCGCAACTTCCAAAAGATGAAAAGGCAGCTCCCTCTACAGCCCCTGCAGATTCAAAGCCAAAGAAGAAGATTTGCTGTGCTTGCCCAGAGACAAAGAAACTGAGGGATGAATGCATTGTGGAACATGGTGAATCTGCTTGTGAGAAATGGATTGAGGCTCATCGTAAATGCCTACGAGCTGAAGGCTTCAATGTGTGAAATTGGTTATAGGACTAATTCTTCAAAAAAAGAAGAAAGCTGATATAGTTATGTAGAATGTCCGGTTTATGTTGGTATTGCATAGATTAATTAGCTAAATTCTTACAGATTATTTATACAAAACATTTTTTTTCCGCATTTTCAGAATAAAGCAGTAAGACATTTTTAAAGAGCTATAAAACCACATGATCTAGCCATATTTTAGTTAAAACTGACAATATATAATTGACGACTTCCAGAAAAAGACATTTAGTACAGTTTCCAATCAGGCTATAAATACCTAAAATAGAAATTAGAGTTTTAGTATTATTTTGAATTGTGTTTTTTTTTTTTAATTATTTGTTCACTTCTTTTCTTAACTTATCAAAATACGTGATACTCCTTCCGGAAAATTTCTGGGGTGATTGGTAGGAATGGCCCTTTAAGTGGCAACTCTTAAAAGAATTATTTTAGTGTTTAAATGTATTTAAAAATAACCTCTGGACCACATATATTTATTGCTTGTCATAGATTATTGGTAGATTTTATGCTTTACTGCATCTATATGGTTAATTATTCACTAGCTTTACCCGATTGGTATGACTTTGTGATTGTATAATACTTCACCCAAGCTCTACTGTGTTAGCATAACTTTATGTTATCTGCATTCAACCTACTTATCAAATTGTTCACAAAACTCTATTTGGCTGGCGTGATTGCTTGTCCAATTGTTCACCGAACTATACCAGACTGACATGATTTCATGTCATCTTATAATTTACAATTTCAATTTCGATAAAATCACCCCAAATTTACTCTAGGTGATCTCATATTTGAAACAAAAACTATAAATACACTATAAATACCAACACAAACGATCCTCAATCACCAAATTAGTCAAATAATACCATATCAATAATATCCTCTTCGTTTCTTCAACGTTTTCGAAGGACAAGAATGAAGTGTTGAGAGTTTTAAAGCAAATCACTAAATTAGTTTTTGAATTAAAAATTTAAGCACCAATTATCAAAATTCAGACGATTTTAACAACAATAAATCATTAACTTCTAGTTTTTAACCTCAAACAAGAATTTCAAACTTCTAATATTGAAGAACTATGGTGTTCTTGGTGAAGAAGAGGCTTATTTTTGCAACAAAGTAATAAACGAGATAAATATTTAAAGACCAGTCCATTAGAGAGACAACTTGTACAATTTTGTAAAAATTCTACGTACGCCACTGCATGGATTATAATATGCGTTCTTCCGCATCGTCTAATACTCCGGTAAACACTTTTCTTTTTTCTCAAGTTGCTAGGTGTCTGAATCTCGCCCCAACCATGAACGTATCCAAAATATAAATTTAATGGGTTTAAACTTACACTCAACTAATTAAAAGGATTTTACATATATATCTATAATTTGTACCGAAAGTTAGGAGTTAAATTGAACCAATAGATCTTAGACTACATCAGCCTCTGAACGTACCACCACCTTTTTATCTCTAGCTCTGACTTGTGGCTCAATAAGTGTATTTGCTTTAGCTATTCCGGTGCAACTTCTGTATTCCCTTTGCAAGAGTAAAGAGTTGGCTTTAGGTGATTCTTGATTTTACCGTCTTTCTTCTCATTTACGTAATCAATTCAAGGTTTGCGCATGAAGAGTATTTAGAATCTTTCTAGTGGTTCATTGTTTTACATACACAGATCAATAGCGGATTCAGAATTTTATTCGAGCAGAGTCAAAAAAATATTAAAGCACCAAAAGTAATCAACATTAGGGATTATTGTCTTTTTTTAATTCCCATAATACCCCTGCAAATTTTCATTTTGAGGTGGTATTCTATTTTATTTTTAAGAGTCACAAAAAACATCATTTTCTATAGTTTATATATAAAACGGCAAATTTTTCTTTTAAGTTTTCAATTTTTGATTTGTGTGCTTATTCTTACGGTTAATAACAACAAAAATATAGAAATTTGAAACAAAATAAACATACAGAATAAATAATTTATATCTATATTATATTAAAAGCACGAAGACCCTTAGCGAAATATCGTTCGCCTTTTTTATACCCTTTAAAAATAGAATTCACACCGAACAAAATAGTCATTTTATTATTTTCTTAATACTTAGGAATAATCATTAAAATAATTTCCTAATATATAAAAATAATCATTGAATTGCTTTCCTAATATTTAGTATTTGATTTTTCTACTATAATTCTCTCAAAAAGCTTAAGAAGGAAACCTATCTACTTTGATTGTGAGAATTTTTTTTCCCGAAAACCTTGCTGCTTATCAAACAAAACTAAAAGAACTTTTGAAAACATTCTTTTTTCTGACAGCTAAATGTAGCAAATGATTCTCCTATAAAATTTTATTGTTACCTTGATTTCTTTGAAATACGTTTCATTTTTTTTTTTGTTAAAAAAAAATTAATTTTTAGGGAAAATACAAAAATTTTCAAACGTAAATAAAAAATAAAATTATCATTTGTAACGACTCGACCGGTCGTTTTGAGCATTTGCATTTTGCTTGATATTTTGGGGGCACCAGTAGCTCCGTATGATGTATTAGGATTTGTGTGCAAAATTTGAGTTCATTCCGAGTTGATTTGAAATGTTTCTGCGTGAATTTTTGGAAGTCGAAAGTTCGAAAGTTACGTTCATTTAGTTTGATTTGAGGCGTGTTTTGTCGTTTCACTGTTGTTATGCATGATTTGAGGTCTTGAGTTGGTTCTTGTTATGTTATGGGACTTGTTAGTATGTTCGTACGAGGTCCCGAGGGGCTCGGGTAAATTTCGGATAGGTTTGGCCGCGTTGTGCTCGTTTTTCTTATGTTTCGACGTCGTTTCTTCAAGCATAAATGGTACCACATTAAACAAATGAGCCCTGATTTCTGTTTTAATTGAAGTATTAGATCCGTATCGTAATTACAGAGTCATTAAAAAAAGAATCGTTGAATTTGGACATCGTATGAGGAATTTATGGTCATTTTACTAAAAATTAGATTGCTAGATTTTTCAGATAATTACGAAATTGCCATTGAATTCATATTTAAAATTTGCACTATTTGCAAATATTGAAACCAACATATCTCATTCATTATAAGGTCAAATTGAGTGATTCAAAAGCCTAACTTAATTAAAATTTCACAAGAAATCCATTTGAGGCATAAAACGCGAGTTTCGGGATCGTTTGGCATGAGAAACGAGGCAGAATAGCTGACAGAAAAATATGTAAAATAAGGGTTTGTTCATTCGGTCATATTTTGAGTTGGGGAGCTCGGATTTGGGCGACTTTAGAGGCGATTTTCACCATATGGATTGGGGTAAGTGTTCTCTACTCGATTTNGGGGGGGGGGGGGTTGTTGCCTAAAGTTTCATAAAGTGAACTTTTAAGTTTTAACATCGATTCAGAGTCAGATTTGAGTGAAATTAGTATGGTTGGACTCATAATTCAATGGGTTTTCGGATTTTGTGAGTTTTGTCGGGTTCCAAGGTGCGGGTCCGGGTTGGGCAATTTGGCCGATTTTGGGCTTTTGATTAATGACCGACCTTTTTCAGTTGGGATTGGTTCACTTAACATTGTTTGATGTATTTGACTTTTTTTTGGTTAGTTTCGATCCGTTTGGAGGCCGGAACGCGCGGGATGGCATCTTTGGAGCATCGCCTGGCCTGCTCGACATTGGTATTGGCTCGTTCGAGGTAAGTAACTCTTCTAAACTTAGTGCGAGGGTATGAAACCCCGAATTACGTGTTATGTGATTGGTATTGAGGTGATGCACATGCTAGGTGATGGGCGTGCGAGCATACACCATGTGATCTGTTGCTTCCATGTCACTGTATAGTGACCCTAGTTTGTTGATATTTGTGTTTTTACCAGGTGATAAAGTAATTGTGCTATCAATCATGATAAATATCATGTTTAGGATTATTGTTAATGTTGTTAGGACCCATAACAGTCATTTCTTGCCGTCATCACACTAATTTCATTAATATTTCGTACTCAGTCATATTCATGCATTCATAGCATATCTCAGTCTCAGTTGTTATTATTGATACATCATATCATTGTTGTCGGGCTAGATTCATGACATTTTGAGCCCATGAGTGAGACTGGAGAGATTGATGACTGAGTGAGGCCGAGGGCCTGAGTGAGAGTGACATTTTGGGATCGAGCTGCACGCCGCAACATATTATATCTATGATACTTTATGGGATCGGGTTGCACGCCGCAACAATACACACACACACACACACACACACACACACACACACATATATATATATATATATATATATATATATGTGTGTGTGTGTGTGTGTGTGTGTATGGATCGGGCTGCACGCCGCAGCAATATTGGGTCGGGCTGCACACCGCAGCGTTATAGCGCTTGGGCTGACGAAGCCCCTCCGGAGTCTGTACACTCCCAGTGAGCGCAATATATATATATATATATATATATATATATGGATCGGGCTGCATACTGCAATAATTATTACACAACGCTGAGTGATTTAGTGTGCTGAACATTGAGCTTAGTAAGAGAGGAGGTGAGGCAATGAAATTGAGTACTCTGAGAGTGGGAGTACATGTTTCATCTATGGAATACATGGCATTTACATGCATACATGACATACAGGCATAAAGATGCATTTTTCCTCATGCTATATAGTATCACGTCATTCATGACTTACTATACACATTGATATGTGGGTATGTATAGGCACTTTATACTTGTTTATTTGGAAATAAAATGAGACATTTTATTTATTGTGGAAATGATATTTGGAAAATTACAGTTTTTCAAACTTACTCGTTATATTAAAAGCACGAAAACCCTTACCGAAATGTCTTTTTTTTTGTTAAACTTTTATTTAACCAAGTAAGAATATTTACATGCGCTAGTTCTTTTGGAATCCAGAACTAGATCCTATCTAATAAAACTTTCTAACTAATCAGTTAACAAACTTCTATAACAATTACATTGAACTATACTTAACTAGGAAAATTCTTTAAGCTTTCCAACTCTTTGTGCCACTTTTCTTCACCTTACCCGGTGATATGCAGCTCCAATGCAATGTCTTTGATCCTCTGATTGCAAGTGACTGTTTCCCCTTGGAATCTTTTTTTGTTCATCTCTGCCCAAACATGATACACCATTGCTGTGAACTAGAATATTAATACTTCTCCTCGAGATTTGTTGGTAGTTCTTCTCTTCAACCATTCAATTTTCTCTTCCCAGTTACCAATTTGATGATTTTCATTCATCCATTGTAACAATGTGGACCATATTGTTTTGGCATAATCACATCCAAACCATAAATGCTCCATTGACCCTTCCTCATTCGTATCACATAGCACACATTCATTTGCTACTGTAATGCCCCATCTACTTAGTCTATCAACTGTAGCCAATCTCCTGTGTACTCCTAACCATAGAATGAATCTACGCTTTGGAATTGCTTTGGATCCAGTTGTAATTTTCTTCCACCAGGTTTTCTGAAATTGAGGTCTCATAGCAATATATGATGCTAAATTATCCATTTCTATAATACTTGTTCAGCTCAGTACTTGTGTGCTTTTCTATAAACCATTGTCTGATATAAAAAATATTCCTAACAAGTCAGCATGCTTGTTTAGGAGTTCCCATTGCCATGCTATCTTGCCCTGTGATATAGTAGCTATGAACCCATTGTATCCATAGTGTATCCTTTTTTGCACTAACAACCCATAATAACTTACACAATGCAACTTTATTCCACGTATAAATATACAGTATATTTAACCCCTGCTGAAAATGGCATACAAACTGTGTCCCATGCAATTAAGGCTCTCTTTGATAACTCACTCCTTCCTGTCCACAAGAAAGTTCTACAGGCTGAAACTATTAGCTTGAGAATTTTCTTTGGCAGTAGAAACATTTTTACGCAGTAAGTCTGCATTTCAAAGATTACACTTTTCAGCAATTGGAGCCTTCCACTGTATGATAGTAACTTAGTAATCCAGCGATTATTCCTAACTGTAATCTTCTCAATCAATGGCATACACTGTTGAATTGTCAGCTTCTTTGAAGATAATGGAAATCCAAGGTACTTAAATGGTATCCCCTAGTGTAAATTGCATCTCTTCCAAAATTATTTCTTTGAATTCCCTTGTAACCCCTGCAATGTATAAAACACTCTTCTCTATATTAGCCTTAAGACCTGACACTTCTGAAAAATGGTTGAATCTGTCAAGTAACAATCTGATGGATACCTTATCTGCTATACAATATAGAATCAAATCATCTGCGAAACATATGCGAGTAATGTTGTTTCTGGAGCACCTTCGATGATAATTGAAATCAGGATTATCCTTCAGATTCTTCAATGCTCTATTCAGATATTCCATCACCAAAAAAAATATAGGTAAGGAGACATTGGATCTCCTTTCTTTAACCCCTTCTCCCCCTTAAATTTGGTTGTTAAACCTCCATTTAAGATCAATGAATAGCTAAGTAGATACGCAGTTTATTATCAGCTCCACAAACTCTATCAATATAATTTTTAGGAAAGGCCACTCAACTGAATCATAAGCTTTCCTTATATCTACCTTAATACAACATCTTGGTGAGACTCCCTTTTGAGTGTATCCTTTAACCAACTCATGTGAAATAATCACATTGCCTAATATGTTTCTCCCTTCTATAAATGCTGATTGAGAAGATCCTATAATTGAGTCCACTACCAACTTCAACTTTGTTGTGAGAATTCTTGAAATGATTTTATATATAGTTGTGCAGCAAGCAATAGGTCAAAAATCTTTGACAGAGTTTGGGCTAGCAACCTTAGGAACCAGTGTTATTGTTGTACAATTAACACTCTGAAGCAACCTCCCAGTTCTAAAGAATTCTTGAACAACTTGTTTAACTTCTTCTCCAATTATATGCCAGTACTCTTTGAAAAACTCTGCTGGGAAACCATCTATCTCTGGTGCCTTGTCAATATCTTCCCTTGTTACTGGAGTGCTAAGCAATTGTTGTTGTTCCTTTGTGAGACAGGGTTCATTCCTAGCTATTTCCAAATCAATGCAGGGAATTTCACTTGCATAAGTACCCAATAAACTTTGGAAGTAACTTTTGAATTCTTTTTCAATCTGCTCTGGCTCTGTTACCCTTCCCTCTTTTTCATTACAAATGGAAGCAATTCTGTTCCTGGCTTGTCTATTCTTTAGTTGAGCATGAAAGAATTAGAATTTCTATCTCCTGCTTTTATCCACAGTGCTCTGGACCTCTGTCTGAGTACTTGCTCATTTACCCCTTCCCATTTTTCAGTTTGCATAATCACTTCTCTTTCCTGATCAATTAATTGCTAGTTGAGAGGATCATCATCCAACTTTCTTTGAATGTTCTGCAGCTCAATTATGAGGTTCCCAATCTTCTTCTCCAATGAGTTCATCTCCTTGTTCATCTGTCTAGTTCTATTCTGTAACCTTTGCAATTTAACCCAGATAGAGTACATAGTATGCTCCTTAATTCTTTGGTTCCATACCTCATTCACACTCACTTTAAACTCCTTTTGATGTAATAAAATATTGTACATCCTAAAAGGTTTTTGCAGGTGATTCTTTGCCTCGTCAGTATTTATCACAATAGGTGAGTGGTCAAAAATTCCTGGCAGCTCACATACAGCTTCTAGGCTGCTGTATTTTGTAAGCCAAGAAGCATTCCCAAACACCCAATCAATATTGCTATAGATTCTATCCCCTGCATCTCTTTTACTGCACCATGACCACTGGCATCCTTTTCTATTCAATTGCCCCACTTCAATATCTTTTTTACAGTTTTGAAAATCTATTAATTCAGCTTGTTGTATAGGTTGACCATTTATTCTATCATTGACAGACAGAACACTATTAAAGTCTCCTATCACCAGCCATGCCTCCTGCATTGTGCTATAAACCTGTCGTAGTTGATCCGATAACTCCATCCTTTCATGGACTTTGTTTTTCCCATACACAAAAGTGATGTAGCATGAGAACTTTGTTCCTTTTTCCTTCACTTGGCAATGAATCACTTGAGTAGTGATCATCAGAATCTGAACCTGAACCAAACTGTCCTTCCAAAATAACCATAACCTTCCAATTGGACTTGTACTCTCATCTGAAAATACTTGCCAGCCTTTTCCAAATGTTCTTTTAACTTTTATAACACTCCTAGGCTGTATCTTTGTCTTAAGGCAGCCTAGTAGAGTAATTTTTATTTCATCAGAAAGGCCTTGTGTTCTCTCTGCTTATAGGGCATATTCAGCCCTCTTATGTTCCAAGAGCTTATTATCATGGCAGATTTTCCTCATTGAGGCCAATCCCTTCAGTCACTTTTGTAGTGCTGCAATCCTCTTGTATTCTCAGGGAGCTGTATCTATTAGTCATTAACAACTTCTCTATCTCATTGTCATTTAATACTCTCTTACTTTGCACTTGCATTTTCATCTTCTGCTTTCCTTTGGATCTTTGTTGTGGCTGGAATACCCCTTCTTGTTCAGCAGACTATTTTACATTATTCTGTTCTTCTCTTTGTTCCTGCAAATGCTCATTTGTCTCCCCTTCCTGTGGTTTTCCTGTCTCTTGCTGTTCCGGTATTCATTCTTGCTCAACAACAGTTTTTACTTTTCACTGTGTCTTCTTCTTCTGTTGCTTGAATGGTCTCC
>ML398748.1:44071-108688 GCA_005239525.1 Nicotiana knightiana | reverse complement strand
TATATATATATCTCTTTTAAAGAGCGCTATACTTTAACGGCAAAACTTCGTTAAAGTATAGCGCTCTTTAAAAGAGTGCTATATATAAAAATGTCACTTTTTTTTACACGCATTTATGTCATACTTGTCCAAAAAAACCTCAAATGGGTTCCGGACTCAGGTATGCATGTTCATAGTTTCGAACAAGCTAAATTTAATTTAAAACACGTGATTGCTCTACCTTCAACATCTGATCGATTTTGAAAAGATATATATGTCCAGTGGTCATGTTTGGACATAAGGGGACATGAGAAAAGCTATATGTGCAGGAAAATGGAAGATCCCATTGTGTCTTTCATGTCGAGTAAATCTGTGGTTGCTTGGAATTATATATTCTCTTCATCTCATATTAATAATTATGGATACTTAAAATAATTATCTTAAATTATTTGTTATTGTAGAAATTTAAGACAAAATTAACCCTTAATAATAATTATTTTTGAAGATAAAAATAACAGATAAAAATATTCAGTGAAAAAAAATTATACTTTAAGACATAAATAAGGATATAATAGTCTAATCCCTTTCCTAATTAATATTTCTTAAAGAATTTGTAAAAGAGTAACACGGCACATTATATTTGATGGAGGGAGTAGTATATAGGAATCCAATCTTGATCTCTGGGTTTTTTGTTTTAAAACGCACTTCTTTTGGTCAATGAGCTTTGTTGTTTTTTCTCCTTTCTTAATCACATTCCATATCCTCGGGATTTCAACATTTGCTTTGTTCATATGGCCGTTCTTGTTTCTTCTCCAATATGAAATACGTTTTCAATTGAAGGTTTAATTTCTTGTCTTTTCAATTGCCTTCCTTTCAATATCGTTTTAATGGTCAAGCAATCTTAAAAATAACACATTGGTCCCACATGACTTCGTTTAACAACTTTTAAGAGCCATAATTGTAATTTGTAAAGTTTAATTTATAATCATATATGGCTTAATTCAAACGGAAACTTGGATGACAATTAAGAAGAAACAATTCAATGGATATTAGTTAGCATAACATATGGCTTAGTTGGATTGAACTTGTGTTTAAGCACATACAAAGGCAGCCCGATGCACTAAGTCCCCGCGGAAGAATTGAATCATAAGAGTCTATTATACGCAGTCTTACCTTACATTTGTGCAAGAGATTATTTCCACGGCTTAAACTCGTGATCTCCTACCGTAAAAAAAGACTTACATAAATGTAATCTGATACACAACAAGCAAATACAAACAAGGAAAGTGCAATCTTATACTTGACTTTTAATCTTGAGTGCGAATTATCATTCATGCAACAAGGATGGGTGGAAATGAGTTAATATGGTGAAGAGTTAGATTTGCATCACTCTCTTTGCGTTTATCAATAACCTTTTCGGCCCTTTACTTTCTATTATATTAGTTTTTTCCCGAAAAATTCGGATAATAATTAAACTTATATTATGGTTTTAAGGATATATGATTTCGTCCAATACCAATTGATAAACAAGAAAATAAATGGAGGAATTAGACGATAAAATAAATCAAACCAATATGTAAGCAAAACCTCGACCTCGATTTGGGATAGTCTCGAGGTTGAATAGTAAAAACAGTAAATGATAAAGCAACTCTAATGAACAGTAAGTGAAATGGAAAGAAAGTAACGAGTGCATATATTTTTATCAGCAAAATATGATGCCTACAAATGAATGGAATTCCTCTTTATATAATAGAGGAGTCCTAAATAAGGTACACTTTGAATTATAGCAGGAAATCATATTAATAGTTGATTAACCGCCGTAGATAGATCCGTCCCGATATTTATGCCACGATTCTCGACCAATCGGGGATATTGCGCCCTTTTCGTTATAAATCTATGACGATGTTATTCAGAGTCTGTCCCTTTCTGCCCTCGATTGATGTCGACCTCGATCTGAAAATAGGCTTTGATTTCGGACTCGACGTGCTAGCTCTTTGACGTGCCATTCCTATCTCGATCGAATAGTGAAATCGGGTAGCCCCGATTTCTACCATATACAGATAGTCCCCTCGTTTCTTAGAGTAAAATAATAAGAAACGACTTGAGCCTCGATTTTTTGAAGACCTCGATAGTAATGTCATCTTTGTGACGTAAGCAATGGAGGTGACAGAAATGTCCCGTCGGTACAGTTCTCTAAACCATTAATGCTTGTCAGTGGACGGTCGGCCACTAGCGCCACTGAACCGTTGCCGTAACTCTATAAATATAGACTCTTTTTTTGAATCAAACTTTTACTTTCACCTTCATCAAATTTTCTAATGTCTCTCAAACTCTCTCCATCTTTTCTCTTTCATCACCCATTGAGTTAGCTTTGTTAGTCTCAAAACACCAAGTTCTACCTCTTTGTACCTAAATCCATGGTGAAAACCTCCAAAACCGTTCCTCAAAAGGAGAAAGCTTCCGCCTCTTATTCCCGGTCGGCCGATTACAAAACGGCGGTGGAACCGCTACCTCATGAGTATGTTACCGACCATTGTGTCTTAAAAACCAACTTCAAGGTCGAGAACCCTCCATCGATCCCTGGCCGATGTGAGCACGTGTTGAGATATATCTGCTCGATAACAGTGGGATATCTCGAGGACATGAAGAGGGATTGTAACTGGGGGGCCTAGATAGTGGTACAGATCCCCACTCCTGAAGAGAGTATTACCACTCATGTGTAGGGGTTTCTAAGTGTTTACACTTACCCCTTCATGTTAGGTCCTATCGACCCAGTTATCATCGACTTATGCAAGAGGTACTGATGACGTCCAAATCCACTACTAAAAATTAAATGGACACGGTCGCATGCAATATAAATTACCCAACTATGAGTCGGGGTTGAATCCCACAGAGAATAATATGTAGGAGATTACGAATGTAAGAGAATTATCACTTGTTATGCAATGCCAAACACTTAGAATTTGATTTTGAAAATATTATAGCTAAATGAAAGAATCTAAACTAACCTAGAAAGCAAGTAAAATGATCAATGGCTACAAGTATAGATGCATCGGGAATTACACTCAAGTAACGATCCAATGTATTTCACGATTTTACAAATATGAGCGAGTTTATGCTAATTAGCCATGGATAATAATTCTCAACTAGCTTCTTCCGAAGACTAACAAGACTTCCTAATTGAATTATCCCTAACACAATTAAGATATTAAGCACACTCGTATATGGCTACAAGTAGTTTAATCCTATTCCAATCTATAAAATGAGGGTTAAAGCCTCAAGTTCTTGTTAATTAATCTTTCCCAACCCCAAATTATCTTTTCCAAAATTAATTCGGAGTTAATGGGCAAGTCCTAGGGTTATCTAATCCCTTTGGAAACATTAAAGAACAAGAATAATTAAAGAATTTCATAAATACATAAAAATCATTTAATACATAAGCACAACAAGGTATTTAATCCACACTTTAAACATGAATATTTCCATAACCGAGATTCAAATGGTGGATAAAATACTACACACTTAGATAGACAATACAAAGCAAGGAAATGAAGAAATGAACATAAATGGGTAAGAAATTATCAACCACAAGCTTCAAATCTTCAAGACCCAAGTGTGTATGCAAACCCTAGCTTCCAAAACTTGTTATTCTAAGCCAAAAATCCCTAAGAGTTGTCAAAGTTCTAAAACATGTAAAAGTTGTCCAAAATATCTGCTAAGTCGTGTATTTGTGGGGTTGGAATGTAGAAAATGTGAAATGCCATTACTGCCCAGGTCTGATGCCCGTTGAACGCACCTGCGGAAGAATCCTCACAGGTGCGGCTCCGTAGATGCGGATTTCCCACCGCAGATGCGGAACATGAAGTGAAGCATTGGATCCGCAGATGCGGTCCATAAAGCGTAGATGCGCAACCGCAGAAGCGGTTATTGACCCGCAGATGTGGTTTTCGGTCAGGCTGCTCATTTTCACAGATGCGGACTGCCTCTTTACAGGTGCGAGATCGCTTCTGGGCACAATATTCCGCAGATGCGGAATCCCTGGAGATTTTTGCACTCTTTCAACCTTTTTTGCTCAATTTCACTTCAATTGAATTCAAATCACTTCATGGCCTCATTTTCCTGAAAATCTAACAATACACACCGTAAACGACCTCATATTGTCATTAAAGGACCAAAATCTAAAGAAAAGAGACTATAATAAGTGGTAAAATCACCACTTATCAGGTACCAGGTCACCCTTGGCCAAGTTCACCCCTCTTTCTGGAGAATCGTGATCATGCTCCGATTATTTTCCAGCAAAGTCGAGGGGTTTCCGTTCACCCTCATCCATCTCATGCGACTATATCGACCCCGACTCTTTCGAGGGTTGATCAAGCTCCAACAAAGACTTTATTCTTGAGCGTCGATGAGGACAAGGACCGGGGTTGGTTGAGCCGGTTCGTATGGGTGAGGACCTGCGATCTTATCCCAAAGGAGAAACTGTCGTTCCCCGCGAAGTGGAACCCCAAGCGTAAATAACACCTCACCCATTAGTTTTCATATTCCCGTTCCTTGCTTTACATAATACCTTTGTTTGTCATGAAGCGATTGTCTGGATGCCTCGAGCGGTTCCTGACCTCGAGGACTGGGTATGTCAGCTGGCCTCAACTTCCTCTTATGCCGAGTGTTGTTGGCGTGACTTGGAAAAGGGAAAATGGGAGGCAAATAATCACGGTGAGTGTTTCTTTCTTGTTTTCGAGATACTACTGATGCTCCTTTTTCTCACCAAATTTTCTTTTGTGTAGGCCTGAAAAAGGATGCGATATTGAGGCCTCCGAGTGGTGAGTAAGAGATTAAATCCCCGGTTACAAAACCGGAGAAAAATAACAAGAGGAAGAGGGTCTCGAAGTCCGAGGATCCCAAATCTAAAAAGGCTTCAGCTCGAAGACGCAGGGGAAATGTCATCCATCTGACTGTAGGCTCGATCCAACAGCTGAGGGAAGAAGAAGAGGAAGATGAGGGCGATGATTCGAGTAAGGAAGCCCACCGAGGCTGCCAAACCTTCAAAGCAGGAGGCGGTTGTTGAGATCCGGCCTAGTGATGAGGAGGACTTGAAGAAAGATTCGGGCAAAGTCCCCTAATCGCCCGAGGTCGAGATTTTCCCTCGACCAGCAACAGAAATACCGAAGGGGACCGGTTCTAAGACCCCCAAGGCTGAACAGAGCACCCTGAGCAACCCGCTCAGGGCTGAACAGAGCGCCCTGAGCGACCCGCTCGGGGCTGTGACAGCAGGTCACTCTCCTTCTCTACCGGCCTTTTTCAAGGAGGCTATAAGAGATGCTCGGGCTCTAAGGACCCCTGACATAGGCGAAGTCCCCAGTGAAGAGGATCCTATTCAGGATTGCTTTACCGGGGTCGATGATGCCACTGATCTCAATGATGCATTTACCCTCTTCGAAGAGGCCCAACGCCTTTTATCTCAAGTAAGTGATAATCTCCGTTGTTGCAGTTTTCTTTTTCCTTTTATTCCTTCAACCTAAATTATATCTTTCTTCTCATATAGGCTTTTACTAAGTCTCGGGCCAACCTGAGCCAATGTGAGGTCGAGCTCTAGAGAACCTCGGAGGAGAGGAATGCATTAAAAATCCTTTGCGAGCAAAAGGATGGAGAGCTCAAGGACCTTCGAGCAGACTTGGCCAAGGCTCGTAAGGAAGAGACCGAGCTAAACGAGCAGGTAAATTTCCTTTTGAAAAAAATACATACTTGATCCAAGGGTGGAGGCTAACACTTCGATGTCTCAGTTGCAACAAAAAATTGAGAGAATCGAGTTCGAGTAAAACTTCAACCCAAAGCAATAGAACCCTTAGGTCGGCATTGAACAATAATGGATCCTCGATCTGTAGTCGAGTAAGTTTTTATTCTAACTCGAGGTAGTGGAACTGATAGTAGAGTAGTACACTACGGGCAAGACTATGGAGCAATTTTTGTGGCACAAGAATATTGTTTCTGAGTGTGAGTGAATTCTGTCTATTTTGAAGTTCCTCATTGTGCGTGAATTTTATTGATTGTGGAATGAGTCTCTTTTGTTGTGAGTAGGCACTTGATTCATGAAGGAAACGTAATTCTTGACCTCTGCGTTGAAGTAAGTGAGTAAGTTAGGAATATTGCGTGGCATGTGGGAGTAAACTCTTGAGGTGAAGATGTTACACTATTGTGCTCTATCTTTGTGAAATATTCTTGGTGTGATGATTTAGGGAAGTCGCTTAGTGAAGTTAGGACTCTGAAGAGTGTGGTTTGATTGCTCGGGGACGAGCAATGGTTTAAGTGTGGGGCATTTGATAGTAGTCTATAATTATGTAATTTAGCTACTATTTGCACTCTAACTTAGCTGCACTTTATTGATATTTGAATGTTAAATGATAACAAATTGCTCTAATAAAGAACTTTATGCTTTTCAGGAGCAATTTCGGGTTATGAGGATGTTAAAGAGTGTTATGGAGCTAATATGGAGCATTGAAGGCCAATCGGAAGTTAGAGCATTTAAAAAGAAGAAAGAAAAAGATTGCAGAAAACCCTTCAGGTGCGCGGTCCATGCGCGACCGCGCATGTCAAGCAGAATGTTATTCAAAGTGCGAGGCCGATGCGTGGCCGCGCATGTGCTTCCGAGAATTTTTGTCCAAGGTCAATTTTTTAATTTGAGAGGCGAATAACCTTGACCTATATGAAGTCCAACTCACCCAAAAAGCGGGAATCTTTGTTTTTAGAAGAACTTGGGAGGCAAGAACAACAAGGGAGCAAGACGGATAATTTCTCTACGAGTTCTTCCTCTTATTCTTCTTAATAACGTTGTTGGTTATGACTTTTTATATTGTAATCTTGTCTAGTAGTATGAGTAGCTAAACCCGTCATCTAGGGTTGATGGAACCAATTGTTGGATGAAGTCTTAATTACGTTTTGATATAACTGAGTCGTTTTTACTTTACAATTGTCCAACTATATGTTTCGTGTGATTAATTGAAAGAGCCCTTGATTAATCGTGTCTATTTATCTTGTGTTGCTTGAGAAAGAACACTTGATTAGATTGTTGTTGAAAAACGTCACTTTCGGGTAAGTTAAGAGATTAATTACTTGAATTTAAAAGCGGGATTAGAGATAACGAAACTTTGGTGTGATATTTATGAGTTGTACAAATTGTCAACTAGAGTAGTTCGAGAGAATGCTCTAGTAAATTATCGTACTTGATCGAGAGATAATTACGGTAAACAAGAACCCATCATCTTTATAGAGTGTTACAGCGAGATTATAGCTCACATGTCAGGAATTAATCCGACAACTGGGGCAATCCATAAACCTAGTTCCTTTTACCCTTGAATTCAACTTCATTCTTGCTTATTGATATTTTTTATTGTCATTTTTTCTTAGTTAAATAATTTCTGTTAATTATCAAATAAAATCTTGAACTCTGAAAATTGTCTGAGCTTATCATTAGGCGATCCTAAAAGTTGTAGCAAATAGGTTAGTTCCATGTGGGATTCGACTCTGTACTCTTGAATCGGATTATTTTTACAGCGACCGCTTAGTCCTTTTTATAAGGCATAGTTGGGCGTGATCAAATTTTGGCACCGTTATCGGGGAACTAGCAGTGTTATTTATTACAACATGGAAGAATTGCTGGGATTTTTAGTTTAGATCAATTTTCTGTGGTGTTAAAAAAACTATTCCATTGAAATTCTCACGTTTGAATTATTCTATGACTCAGGTGCATGCCTAGGAGCTCCTTGAGAACCGGTGAACATTTTGAAGGACTCTCATATCCCGAGAAAGAATTCAGGGCATTGAATCGGGCTAACAAAAAGGGCAAACAGCTGAAACAAGATGAACAATTTGAAATTGAAATGGACGACGTCGAGAACGTCAATGGGAACAATAGGAATGATCGAGTTGACCCAGACATCGGAGTGGTAGGACCTTTTGTGCCAGAAGCTGCTCTATATGAGTGGGCGCAACTAACTGTTGATAACCTGGCCACCGCAATTGCAGTCCCTCAGATACAAGCAGAGACATTTTAGGTCACCAACAACATGATGCACTTGCTGCAGAATAAAAGGCTATTCTCCGGATCGTAGATCGAAGACCCCCAACAACATCTGAAGAACATTCTATCAATTTGTGTCATTCAAAGACAGGCGAATATGACTCTTGAAGCAATCAGATTATTACTGTTCCCATTCTCTGTGACTGGGGAGGCTCAAACTTGGCTGAATTCACTCCCAATAAACTCCATAGCTACTTGGGAGGAACTAGTCAAACAGTTCTTAAACAATTTCTATCCACCCAAAAAAATTGCGAGGCAAATTGATGACATATTGCAATTCAGGTAGAAACCGACTGAAACTTCGCAGGAAACCTGGGAGAGGTTTAAGGGTATGATAGTGAAGTGTCCACACCATGGCATCCCATATCAGATGCTAGGACAGAGATTCTATATGGGTTTGGTTGACATTCTGAAGGCCAATGTAGATGCTTCAGCTGGGGGTGCATTCTTGAGCAAAACATTCACAGAGTGTAAGATTCTTCTTGACAGGATGGCTCAAAATTCAGGTTGGATGACGAGAGACACAACACTCACTCCAATAGTGCATTCTGTTACTCTTGACCCAAAAAATACAAATGCAGAGAATATAGCCACTCTTATGACCCAGATGAGCTTGCTGACAAAGAAAATTGATGAGATGGGTACGAAATAGGTGCATATTGTTGATACGACTAATGGGGGCCTATGCACTCCCTGCATATATCAGTCGTATGTTTTCTCGTGGTGTGGAGAGAATGATAACCAGGGCTTCAGAGAAGAAATGAATTACGTCAATGATTTAGGGGGTCAGAGGCAAGGTGGACATCAATGGGGACCTCAAAATCAGCAGTACAGACCAAACCAGCAACAATACAATACCATTCCAGGGGGAGCACGACCACAAGGCCAAGTGGTGCCTTATCAAAGGTAGTAGGGCTACAATCAGCAACAACAATTGGCTTACAACCGCCTCATCAATAGCAGGACAGTAATATGATAGAAATCAAGGGCATGCTGCAACAACTCATTGGGACAAATGGAAATATGGAAGAAAAGTTAGATGCACATGATTCAGCTATTAAGGGCATCAAAACGCAATTAGGCCAGTTATTTATGGCCTTGAACAATCTCCCTCAAGGAACATTGCATGCAAACACAAACATCAATCCAAAGGAGCAGAACCTAAATCAGCTAATGGCAGTGAGTCTCAGGAATGGAAGAGATTTAGACAGGGAGCAAGAAATTGCTAAATCTAGGAGAGACGCAGTGCCAATTAATCCAGTGACATTAGAGGTCGACGAGTCAGTGGAACTCACAGAGGTTGTAATTGAACAAGCACAAGTTGACACAGGCAAGGAGAAGGAAATTGAACAACTCCCAGAACAGGTGGTGGAAAAGTCTCTTAATGAAGAAAAGACACCAAGCAGTGGATAGAGGCTAACTCCTGCACCATTCCCTCAAAGATTGGCAAAGAAAAAGAAAGATGATCAATACAGTAAATTCATGGAAATGCTCAGACAAATTCAATAGAATATTCCACTGATGGATGCTTTGAGGGAAATGCCAGGCTATGCAAAAATGATGAAGGATCTGATGTCTCGGAAATTTGACTTCCAGGACCTGTCTACTGTAACTCTGACTCAAATCTGCAGCGCGGTAGTGACAAGACCTATGGCTCAAAAATTGTCTGATCCCGATAGCTTCACTATGCCATGTACAATTGGAAGTTATGCTTTTGCTAAAGCATTGTGTGACTTGGGAGCCAGTATCAACTTGATGCATTTGGAAATCTACACAAAACTAGGCATTGGCAGAGCTAGACCGGCCTCAATATTGCTGCAACTGGTTGATCGCACAGTCAAAAGGCCGACAGGAATTCTTGATGATGTGCTCATCCAAGTGGGAAAGTTTGTATTTCCTGCCGACTTTATTATTCTTGACTGTCAAGTTGATGAAGAAATACCAATAATTTTGGGGAGGCCGTTCTTAGCCACTAGTAGAGCATTGATCGATTGTGAGACTGAAGAGTAAAAATGAGGTTGAATAATTAAGAAATAATATTCAATGTTCAACAATCTATGAGGAGGCCCAATGAATTTGCAAATTGTACACAAGTGGAGGTCATGGATGGAATACTACAAGAGGACGATGAGACCCTTAATATCAGAGATCCGTTAGAAGCTTGCTTGATGAATTTGGAATATGTGGATGGTGAAGAGTTGGAAGAGTGGGTCATGGATCTTGAAGGTCAAGGGGCTTGGAAAAGGGAACCTCAGTTCGAGACACTATGCTTAGAAGAAAGAGCAACACCACCTGCGAAGCCATCAATAGAGGAGCCACGACAGTTCGACCTGAAACCGCTTTCAGCTCACCTCAGGTATGCTTTCTTAGGGCCTAACTCTACTTTATATATCATCTGGTTTGATAGTTTTGCAGGTAGAACAACTCCTACAGGTGTTACAGGAATGTAAGACTGCTATAGGTTGGACCATGGTAGACATAAAGGGTATCAACCCGACCTTTTGCATGCGCAAGATTCTCTTGGAAGAGGGGCTCAAACCTTCTAGAGAACATCAAAAAGGCTAAACCCGAACATGAAATAGGTGGTGAAGAAAGAAGTGATCAAGTGGTTAGATGCGTGTATCATCTTCCCCATCTCTGACAGTAACTGGGTACGGTTGTGAAAAATGAGAATAACGAGTTGATCTCGACCCGTACATTCATGGGTTGGAGAATTTGCATGGATTATCGGAAAATGAACACAACCACCCGGAAAGACCATTTCCCCTTGCCATTCATTGACCAAATGTTGGATAGGTTGGCTGGGCGGTCTCACTTCTATTTTTTGGATGAATACTCAGGGTACAATCAGATCTCAATAGCCTTTGAAGATAGAGAGAAGACATCTTTTACTTGTATGTATGGCATCTTTGCCTTTCGAAGAATTCCGTTTGGTCTTTGCAATAAGCCGGCTACATTTCAGAGGTGTATGTTAGCCATTTTCACTGATATGGTTGAAGATATTATGGAAGTATTTATGGATGATTTCTCCGTGGTGGGGGATTCATTTGAAGAATGTCTTCACAATTTAAGAAGAGTGCTAAAAAGATGTGTGGAGACAAATTTAGTGCTGAACTGGGAGAAGTGTCATTTTATGGTACAAGAAGGGATAGTGTTGGGGCATCGAGTGTCCAGTAAAGGTATTTAGGTCGACCATGATAAGGTTGACGTGATTGAGAAGTTTCCACCGCCCACTTCGGTCAAGGCAGTGAGAAATTTCCTTAGGCACGCCGGATTCTATAGGCGATTCATAAAAGATTTCTCTAAAGTTGCTAACCCCTTATGTAAACTCCTTGAAAAGGATCATCCCTTTGTGTTCTCTGATGATTGCAGGTTGGTATTTGACTGCACCAATCATTGTTTCACCCAACTGGGAGCAACCATTCGAGCTCATGTGTGACGCGAGTGACTATGCTATAGGAGCAGTCCTGGGGCAGCGGAAAGACAAGTTGGTGCACCCAATTTACTATGCAAGAAGAACGCTAAGTGGTGCACAACTCAATTATACCGTGACTGAAAAAGAGATGTTGGTTGTGGTGTTTGCATTCGACAAATTCAGTTCGTATTTAATTGGTTCAAAAGTTATTATTCATACTGACCATGCAACACTTAGGTACTTGATAGCAAAGAAGGAGTCAAAGCCACACTTAATCTGTTGGGTTCTTTTGCTACAAGAATTCGATTTGGAGATGAGACATTCCCGGATGAACAATTACTAGCAGTGAAAATAGAGGAGACACCATGGTATCCTGATATTGCTAATTATTTGGAAAGCGGTATTGTACCTTATGAACTCTCTTCGATTCAAAATAAAAAGTTCTTTCACGATTGTTGGTCTTATTACTGGGATGAGCCTTTACTTTTTAAAATATGTGTAGATAACATGATCCGGAGGTGTATCCCAAAGAAAGATCAATCTTCTGTTTTGCAGGCTTGCCATGCTTCACCATATGGTGGGCACTTTGGAGGAATTCAGACAGCGGCGAATGTGTTGGAGTCGGGTTTGTATTGGCCGACTTTATTCAAGGATGCCCATGCTTGGGTGAAAAGTTGTGATGAGTGCCAAAGGACAGGCAACATATCTCGCCGCCACGAGATGCTAATGACTACAATCCAAGAGGTGGAAGTATTTGACATGAGGGGGATTGACTTTATGGGACCATTTGTCAGCTCGTATGGTAACAAGTACATATTGGTAGCAGTTGACTATGTCTCCAAATGGGTTGAGGCTTTTCCCTTCCAACAAATGATGCCAAAGGAATGACAGGCTTTCTAAAGAAAAATATTTTCACATGGTTTGGCACTCCGAGAGCTATGTGGAACCTATTTTTTCAATAGAGCATTCGCAAGGCTGTTGGAAAAGTATGGAGTTTGCCACACCTTACCACCCACAAACGAGCGGGCAAGTGGAAGTGTCCAACATGGAAATCAAAAGTGTCCTGACCAAAACAGTGAATGCGACAAGGAGTGATTGGGAAAAGAAGTTGGATGTTGCATTATGGGCGTATCGCACAACATTTAAAACTCCAATTGTTATGTCTCCATACAAGTTGGTGTTTGGAAAAGCATGCCAACTGCCGGTGGATCTTGAGCATAAATCCCTATGGGCATTGCGACAACTGAATTTGGATATGGAAATCGCAGGCACAAGTAGAGTCACATAGATACATGAACTCGAGGAATTTCGGTTCCATTCATTTGAGAATGCAAGATTTTACAAAGAAAGGATGAAAATGATGCATGATAAGCACATTCTAGTTCAAAAATTCAAACCCGGAGATCTAGTGTTGTTATAAAACTCGAGATTAAGATTGTTTCCGGGTAAGCTGAAATCTAGATGGTCAGGACCATTTAGAGTTGTGCTAGTGTTCTCATGTGGAGCAGTGGAAATTGAGTCTGAAGATGGAACGAATAGATTTAAAGTGAATGGGCAAATGTTGAAACACTGCCTTGGAATTGTTGAAGAAAAAGGGGAGAAAGTTGTGATATCTTTGGAAGAGCCCCAATACGTGAGCGAACGGCAATCATGAAAGTATGCATCGTGCCACGACATTAAATCAGGCACTTTCTTGGAGTCAACCCATGGTTTGTTGTAATTCGTCGTGCCGCGACGTTAAATCAGGCGCTTCTTGAGAGGCAACCCAATAGTTTTCTTTGTTCTTATTGATTTTGAATTATGAAAGCATTGACATGTCTATTAATGTGCAGGGATGAAATTGTGTGCAACGGAAGGACTCAGGGTGAATAAATCAACCCGGAGATAGGTAAAAAGTGGCAAAAAAAGGGAGAAATTTTGAAGGCCAAACGTGCGCGGCCGCGCACTGACCGCGCATAGGGCGCGCATTTTCAGACTATCACTATTCCGCATGTGTGGCGCGCATGGACCACGCACAGACCGTGGATTTTGTGACCCTCACTTCCCTATGTGCGCGACCGCGCACTGGGCGCCGTTTTCAGGTTTAATTTAATTTTTTTTATTTTTTCCCCTTTATTTTGTTTTCTTTAGTTTTTATTTTTTTTATTCTTTATCCCCTTCTAATAACCCCCCCCCCCCTCCATTTCCCCCCTAAAATCTGAAAAGAACAAAAAAAAACCTCCTCTCTCTTAAAAACACAAACACACACCTCCCACCCTTCCCTTCTCCCCAAATTTCCAACGCAAGAATCCTACTTCCATTTCCTCCTCTTCTCCAGTCAATTACTCCCCAATATCTATTCCTTACAAGCTCTTCAGGTAAGTTCCATGGCTTCTATTTTCTTTTTCCTTCAGTTTTTTTTTTTAGTTTTTCCAAAAAAAATTTCTTTTCTTCTTCTCTTCTAATTGTATGGTAGTAGAAGTCATTGTTGTTCTTGTCTTTGTTTTGTATTACTAGTATACTTGTTGGTATGTGAAGATAGTGGATTTCATCTTGTTGGGTTGGATTGGACATTGTTAAGTTTATGGTAGAATTGAGGTATAATTGGGTGTTTGGGAAAATTGGGGTGAATGTGCACATTAAGTGTTTGTTTAAATGCCACAGTGAGTTCTTGAATATAATTTGTGACCAATTGTGCGGTGAAGTCTGAGTAACCTCTATTGGTTCACACATCCCGCCTTGTACTGATAGTGTTATTTGTTTTATAGGTATTATGATACCATCAAAGAAAAGACGAACCACCGGTGCCTCTTTTAGTGGTCATACAGGCTCGTCCGGGGCACAATCCTTGATCAATGCGCCTCGGTTTGATAACACAAGGTTTGTATCAAGAGTAGCCCAAGAAAGTTTTAGTCAGAAGGCTCCTAAGAAGCCCATACCGGAACGAGGTATTCAGAGGGGGTCCCTCCAAGTTGACTTCCCAAATATGTATCAGGAGTTAGTTTGGTGCAGGCTGGATAGTTTATTTGAAGAACCTGAGGAGACCAGCTTGATGGTTATACGGGAGTTCTACGCGAACTGCCCGAAACATGACGACCATATATGCACTGTGCGACAAAAGAGTGTTGATGCATCGATAGACGCCATTAGGAGAGCGTATCAACTGCCAGTATTTGGTGGGGCGGAGGACAAAAGAGTGTCCCAGAGCTGCATTGATCTGGTGTTTCACGAATGGCCACGATTTTGACGTGGCTAAGGTGATTCACAACGAGTTGTTCATTTGTTGCCCAGTGCAGAGGTATGGGTTCTTTTTCCCTTCACTAGTCACTAGATTATGTCGGGCAGCACGGGTGCCGGAGAATAAGGGCGTGGATGGAAGAGTGAAGAAAGAACCAAAGTTTTGAGCGGATAAAGTGACCATTGGGAAGGATCTGGTAGTACCTGGCAGAGCTGACAGTGATGACTCTGATGCGCCAGAGGAGGGAGATGAAGGGCAGGCTGAGGTTGGGGTTGAGTCACCACCACACGAGCAAGTTGCGCAGGCTGAAGGAACATCTGTGGTCAGACAGAGTACGCGGATGACAGCCTTAGAGCATGAAATGGAAGGTTGTGAACTTCTATCACAGAATGGTTGTTGAACCCATTTGTGGTTCATTTGGACAAGTGTGACTTAAATGCGTGTAAAAAAAAGAATGACCATTCTATATATAATGCTCTTTTAAAGAGCGTTGTACTTTAATGGTGTTTTGGCCGTTATAGTATAGCGCTCTTTAAAAGAGCGCCATATGTGTATAACGCCAATATGAACCGTGCTATGGTGTGCTGATAAGACAGTTAAGCATAGCATTGTATATAACCGCGCTATATATGTATAGCGCAGTTATATATCGTGATATACCTATTTGTGGGACCACCAATAAGTCTCATGCGTTTAACTGACATAATAATAATTCAAATGGGTGTAGCACCCTTTAAAAGAGCGGTATACCTCAAAAAATTCAGTCCCCCGAGCTAGGCATTGCCTTATTTAAAGGCGTTAGGATTTTACAAAAATCCATTCAAAAGATATTCTAACTCCCGTTCAAACGTTTCTTCTTGTTAAATTCTCAAGCATTTTTTCATAATGTCTAAAGAGCGAAAAATAAGGGTTTCATTATTGGGAGGGGGGATGAGGTTGTGGTGGCGAATAACTCTGTGAGATAGTTTATCTCCACAGTGTCATGTTAAATTGCCACTTAAAATGAAGTACGATAGATTGGTATCTTTGTTATGTAATAAAATGAGTGTGAGAAAACGTTCGGTGAACCTTAAAGTAATCGGAAGATATCCGTATTCCGTCACTCCACAAGGGGTTGCTTGTTACCCTGGGTTTAACATCGACGATGATGAAACTTTGAGAGATTTTTTGAGTACTCCGGATGAATACCGGGAATTTCTTGTAATAAAAATGTTGGAAATGTACGTCAAGGTTGAAGACGTTCCCAATAATGAGGTCGCGCATAGTAGGATAACCCCCAGTCATCGGGTGGTTATTCTGGAGCAGCTTTTGCCGGACAGGTTTCGGATGAAAGAGTTTGCCTTGATTTAAACTTATCACCACCGGCGAATGAGCAGCAAGGATATAATTTCTCTCCTGCTTTACATAATCCACAAGACGAGTGGTAAACTTCAATTTTCCTTTGTGTTACGATGTATATTTTTGTTGTATTGAATTTGTATTAACGCTCATATATTCCACAGGGGGTACCGGCCAGATATGAATTTTACAAGTTATGAACCCACGCCCAGTTGGAATATGCCTAGTTTTGGTGTGTTGGATCATGGTGGTCCATCCGGGAGTCATCACCAACAGGAAAATGTCCATCATGAAATGCATCACATTACGACTTATAAATGAAGTGATACAGCTATATGGAAAGTATTTATTAATTTCAGTAGCTTATTATTTTGTTGTTTGTGTAGTGAAAATGAGCAAGTTGAACCACATGTCCTCACTAAATTTCCCGAAGACGACATATTAAATCGGGATCTGGAAGATGCACAGAGTGAGGAAGAGAATAGTGATTATGACAATAATGTCGATGATTTCGAATACGACACACCCTTCCCTCGTGAGGATGGTGATGAGGAGGAAGAGAATAAAGGACCTGATTTGATGAGGCAGTATGCTCCACCCCCTGTTAGACCATGAGTGTACGAGACCCAAGTGTCGTTTCATTCAAGAAAGATTCCCTACCTTGATAACTTGCCAAGTATGCCGGATGTGGATGCTCTCACAAGGGATTTTGATGAAATTCGGACAGCAATATGAGATGAGTCTAGACCAACGGTCCTGGCAAAGGGCATGCTTTTTCCTAATCAAGTGCGCATAAGCAGGGCGGCAAAAATGCACAACGTGAAAGAGTGTCGTGAGATGATAGTATGGGAGTCAACTCCGGAGGTATACAAGGTTGTTTTCTTAAGATGGTTTACGGGTTGTCATTGGATACTGGATGCGAGCAAGAAGAAAACAGGTTTGTGGCTAGTGAGTAATTACCCATCTACATATGTGAAATGGACACATTCAATGGGAATCACTTCAACTTGGATATTGAATTGATTTCTCTTGTCCTTATTCCACACCTTGAAGCGTCCATAAGGTATAAAATCAAAGAGTGCATTACATCAGTCCACCATTAATATGGCCATACTATTACCAAATGAAAGGCATTTCTCGAGTGCAAACGTGCATTTGAAATTTTTTATGGTAACTGGGATAAGTCATTTGCAGCTCTACTCAGGTACATGGCCGCACTACAACACTTTAACCCCGGGATGGTTGTTGAATGGAAGATTGAGCTGAGTCCGGTAAAATCATAATATATATTCAATTATGTGTTCTGGGCATTTAAACCAGCAATTGATGGTTTTCCGCATTGTCGACTGGTAATATCCATAGACGGTACTCATGTCTATGGAAAGTATGATATCAAGTTGTTGATAGTCATTACAGTAGATGCTAATGGACAAATATTTCCTCTAGTTTTTGTTGTTTATGCCAATGAAAGCCAAGAGACGTGAACGCTATTTTTGAACCATTTGAAAGAGCACGTTGTCAAACAGTGTTCCGGTATTTGTCTAATATCTGATCGGTATGGTGGTATCTTAAGTTCTGTATAGAACTTGCATGCATGGCAAGAACCTTATGCCTACCACCGTTACTCTGTGAGGCACTTTCAAGCCAATTTCCGGAAGGCACATCTCAACAAGGATGTGCATGATCTGGTGTAGATGGCAGCAACAGACCACCAAGAACATAAATTCTGGAGGCACATGGAATCTATCAGGCAGGAAGATGAGAGAGTCTATCGTAGGTTGATGCGACATGAGCTTCACAAGTGGAATTTGCATGTGGATGGTGAAATAAGATGGGGAATTCTGACTAAAAACGTGTCAGAGTCTTTCAACGGGTTATTGAAGTCGGCAAGATGATTTCCTGTCACTACCATGGTGTGGATGTTGTTCAAGCAGATGGCGGAGAGGTTTGTTGAAAGGGCTGCAGCTGCAACGTCATTGATGGAAATGGGTGTTGAATTTATGCCACTACCGATGAAGAGATTTGAGAAATACATGCGGCGAGCATATTGGCATTCATTTTTGCAGTATGATCACAACAGAAATGTTTTTGAAGTTCGCACCGCTATCCATCAAAACCGTTGGAATAATGTACATACCATAAATGAATCTAGAAGGTTATGCTCTTGTGGGAAATGTTCTATCCACCACGTGTCGTGCTCACATGCCATCAGGTGCTTTCAACATGTTGGTTTAGGGCCAACCAACTACATTGATAAACAATATAGTGTTGCTGCTTACTTAAACACCTATAGTAGGCAGTTGCAGCCAGTGGGTGCTGAGCATTATTGACCACCGGAACCATTTAAAATGGTGTGTAACAAGGACTATTTGCGTCGAATACAGGTGTAGAAGAGAACGCATATACGGAACCAAATGGATGTTAGCGATACATACCCGCAAATGTGGTATATGCTCGCAAACAGGACACGACCGTCGAAAATATCCTTCGGCTGGTTTGGGTGGCGGTGGTAATCAAGCTCGTGGTGGGTGTTCTTCTAATGTGTCCAACTATTAATGAGTTTATGTTATAATTAGTAGCTGTTTTGTTTATGTTGCAAGATGTATCAAATAAAATTATGTTTGCATTGTTGTTTAATCTTATTGATATTTAACATTTTCCAGTTGAGTAAATTAATGCATTTCTCCCTCCCGTTCATGTAATCAAAAATAGTATTGGATTAAAAAACGGAAAAATATGGGAATATATTTGATAAATATAGTTCAAAAATAGTTGAGTTAAAGGTAGATTTTTGATAAATATGTGAATAAATATAGTTCGGTTAAATACTACGTTATGTGAACATATATAGAGCGCTTAAATACTACGTTATGTGTGTTGACTTGTCGAACTGAAAAGCTGCCCGCCTGAGAAAAAGTTATTTTGTATCAGAATCTTTATCACGCAAAGCATAGCGCGGTTAAATACTACGTTATGTGAATATATATATAGCGGGGTTAAATACTACGTTATGTGAATATATATAGCGTGGTTAAATACTACGTTATGTGTGTTGCCTTGCCCATAAATAACAGACGTATTCTAGTTATTTTCTGCGCTTAACAATAACCAATAGCAAAACTTTTCATAAAAGCACAGCTTTTTTTTACGCTTTAACAAATGTCTAAATGACTTTATGTACCATGGTGCGAGTGTGGCAAAAAAAAAGCATGATGAATGAATGTTGGGATGATGGTGAAGTTAGACGCCGCTACTGGATGTGTGTGAACAAGTTTTATAGGATTCCCGACGATCCTTTTTGCAATTTTGAGGTATGGATTGATGAGCCCTGTAATCAGGAATGCTACAAACGATCTTTGCAGTATCTTCATACTTTGACCCTAAAAAAGTGGGAATATGAAAGAGAATATAAACGAGATATTGCGGAGTTGAAGGAGAAACTGAAAGAGGCAGAATTGGAAAAAAATAAGCTGGAAGATAAATTAAGTGGTTGGAGCAGAAAATAATGGGCGGCAGTGACTAAAAAATGATATGTATGTGTTGAGTGTACTACTTTATCTTTATGTTTCCCATTTCATGTATTTTCATTAGTTGTATTGAATTTAAATTATGTTAAGTTGCTATGTTTGTGTTTGTGTTGTTGTATTAAAATAAAGAAGGAATGGGAAAATAAAAATATAATGTGCATATTATGTAAACATAAAAATTATTGTTATTATTTACATAAAATACAAAAAAAAAATCAATGTGTCCCACATCCTGTGTTCTTCAACGCAGCCGCTGGCCTGAGGCACATCCCATCCCACCCGGCTACGCTATCAGGATCATCCTCATCACGTCGCCTCTTTATAGTAGGGTGCACTGCAGCATGATCATCAGTGGTGCTGGCAGGATCGGTAGAAGGGGCCGTTGGTCTAGTAGAAACCTACAGAAGAAGAATTCAGCTCAGTATAGGAAAGTATATATTAAGTCACAACAATTTAAATTGTCTTACCATGGTCTCGTCGGGCTCCTGAATATAATCATCCATCGTAGCCATGTCAGCATCGCACGAAGGGGCCTCCGTGACGGGTGGGGATGAATACTTAACAAAGAAAATTAATAAAGTTATGGAAAATAAATGAGAAAAGTAAAAACAAATTTAAATTTAATACTAATAAAACCATACATACGCCTGTGATGATGAGCCATAACTCAGCAGGCGCCTACTATCTAAATCTCGGGTCGGCCGATCCTCAGTAGCGGTCGATGGTCCTGGGAAGTATGCATCCAATCCTCTCCGGTAAGGTCCGTGCCCGTGATCAATAATGGACCTGACGGGGTAACTTGCGAAGTCCCTGAAATGAGCTGCATCCCAAGGCTGTATGACGGCATGCTGCTGGGATACTCTTCCAACTCATGTAGGTCACCCGACAGATCAACAGCAACATCAAAAAGAGGCCTCACTCCTCCTTGCTGGGGACCACCTCCTCGCTGCCCAGCACGACCCCGTGCGACAGCCCTGCCTCGTGGGGCACCCCTTCCTCGTGGGCACCCCTTCCTCGTGGGGCACCCCTACCTCGTGCGACACCCCTGCCTCATTGGTACTGCTATGGAGCCACATAAGTAGGGTCGTGTCCCAAGCGCTGATCCTCTCGAGCTCATTGCAGTGTCCGGGAAGCCACCTCAGCAAGCTGCCGGCCATAATCGTTCAAAGCGGCCGCTCACCGGCATGCAGATGTTGCATCTGCAGTCCCCTCTAGTATACTATATGTAGACCAATAGCTTGCATAACGTATAAACTATAAACTACAGATATTGCACTAAGTTACAGTTATATAATTAATAATAACAGAAAACATACCAGGGCCCTCGTGCCGCCCGTCTTATGGAACATGCCGACCGCCATCTTGATGAATGGGATTCCCAAAAAAAGTCGGGTAACGCGGCGGTACCATGGCATATAAAGATGAATAGTCTCTGTCTGGATCTATGAATAGGGGGAAATCTGTTAGCTCGCCGGTCCCAAGTATGGACATGTGCCTCTAGCCATGCTACATATGCGTCGTCCACCCTGGAACGATCATCTCGCTGATAATGTGTAGCCTCCCATCTAGGCCCCCCGGTATATACTGTGGACGGCCAAATTGTCGAAGTACCAGCTCCGTGGCATGATACTCCATAATATCGAGGAACATCAGCGAGACGAAAGTTCTCCAAATCAGTCGCCCGGTCGAGCAATAATCGGGCTGGCCACCTATCAAGTCGTCGTTGTATGGCATCCAGATGAACTATCAAATAACAACAGAAAACGTGACTATTCGCAACACATGTGAAGCTATACCAAGTAAGTTTAGGTGCACATTTACCTATGCACCCTCCAGCATATCCAACACATCCCTGAAAAGGGGGAGATTATGTCGAGCATCGTAATCTCGTACATATCCACGCCAGAGAACCCACCTCCTAGCTAGAGGGAGAAACGGAGGTGGTACATCCGGAGGTAATGGTGGTAGAGGTGGCTGCAACTGCAGGAACCGCTCCCAGGCCCAAACCTAACATACAAAGTTGACGTAAAGTTTAAGATAAATTTTGACTAGATAGGATTGAAAGGAATGAAGAGAGTATTTGAATATGTTGTCACCTGTAGAAGCAGAAAAAATCCACATACGTCATGTTGGGTGCCCATGCTTTGTCACGACCAGAACCGATGGGCCGCTACGGGAACCCGGTACCATACTCAATCGAGTACCAACATAACATATCTTTTCATGTCATGTTATCATAGATAACTGAGCCGGAAAGCTGCCGTGAGATAAGTAGAATACAACATGTGATACCACTTATACATAAGACATACGAGCCTATAAGACCAAAATAATCACTCGTATATTGAACATAGGCCGACAAGGCCATACAATATTTTACGTACATGACATTTGTCTACAAGCCTCTAAGAAAACATAATTTTCATAAAGGTCGGGACAGAGTCCCGCCATACCAAACAATACACGTATAAATCATACTAACCAAACAAGCAACTTCGAAGCAAATGGAGCGCACCAACATCTTCCGCTGAGCTGATATCCTACTTGGAGGGCTCTCGATCTATCTATCGGTACCTGCGGGCATGAAACGCAGTATCCCCAAGTAAAAGGGATGTCAGTACGAATAATGTACCGAGTATGTAAGGCACATAAATAAGTAATAACAGACATGGGAGAAATATAGAGTAAATGACTCAACCTATAAGTCTGATAACTCCGTGAATCATGAAATAATTATAGTGTCATGCATATGTGTATGAATGTAATGTCGTGCATATGTACATGTTTCATAACATCATCAGGCCTCTGAGGGCATCCCGTCATATCATCTCGGCCATTGTGGGAATAATCATCAATGTATACCAGCTGATCAGGTGGTGGTGCATATATAATGTCGTAACCTTTTCCCATATTCCATATACATATATTTACATATATATATATATATATACGCGTATCTAATGTCATCTGGTCATGGTTCAATGTGCATGTATAAATGCATGAAATGCAAATGAAATACGTTAATAAAATCTCTCGGTACGTCATAAGACCATTATGCCTCTGATTAGTATCATGAAATAAACTCTACCAACTTACGTATTTTTGAGACCATGAACTGCAATCAAACAACATTTCCAGTTTAACTCAATTTTGTGTATACCATGGTTTAAGAGATGTATCAATAAGGTTCAAAGTCTTTTCGCAAATCATATCAATACACTTCGAACATACAGTTTTGGAAAGTCTTACTTCTGATACATCTATTAACTATCTAGGGCCACTGAACATATGATTAAAAAAATATATAAATGAAGAATGAGCATATGAAAATTCAAGAACATAGACATCTCTAATACTTCTATCAATAGATTCATTTATGGAATTTTGCGCAGTTGCTCGTTTCATTTGTGTCGTATAGATCACGCCAAAAAGAAAGAAGGGATAGCCTTAACATACCTGGAGTAGAAAAAATCCGTATAATATTCTTGGAAAATATTGCACCGTACTCCTTTAGAACCGTAAAATTTTACATTGCTAACAATTCTCGTTGGATTTCTTTTAGTTGCAAGAATTCATGTTTTTGTTGAAAACCTTAAGAATGGCTAACGTTCTGTATTGCTTCTTAACTATCAATTCATGGCTAATGTTTCTAATTGTAAGAATGGTAGATTGTAGGAATGGCTAATTTTATTGATTGTAGTAATTTGTATACAAAACATAGAGAAATGAGGTGTCTTGAATTTATTAAGGTATGTTGCCACCTAATTAAAGGTGACTAAGAGTCATCTTTTGGAAATTGGCTTGCTTCCATGTGCGGTGTGGGAGGGGGTATTAGTCTTTATCCACTTATAGGTAATTAGATAATGTCTCATTGCCCGGTAATTAACTAATTACTCGCATAATTAAGAATTGTCTCAACTTACCTAAAATTCTACTTATTTTTATTATACTTTATACATCCTACTATCATGATCATATGGTACCTTGTATGGTACTAGTCCATAAATATCAGGTATTAACGCGCGGCCTGAATTTTATCCCAACATGCCAAACTTGGACGAAAATTCATTTTCTTTGACTTGCTTCCCCTCTCGCCTTCACGAATTTACCCCCACTTTTTTGAAATAGAATAATCCTTATAATCTCCAAATAATCTTTTCCTTGGACTGATGTCAATTACATTACGATAAATTCAACGTACAACACTACAGGGTGCAACATCGTCGTAGTTTAATACTGCAAAGCATAACATCATTGTAATCTAGTACTGCAAGGCGTAACATCATCGTAATATAATACTGCGTGATGTAGTATCTCATTTTCGATTGTATATACATTTACATATGGCGTACTTCCACGTACAAAAATATAAGGTGTAACATCATTCCCCCCTTTGGAACATTCGTCCTCGAATGTTGACTGATGCACTTATCATTCTCATAACCCATAGCTCTTGCAAATACTTTAGTACTCCTCTTCCCATATAGGCAACTGTTCTATGAATGAATCTCAAAGGCCAAGGAATTCCCCCCTTTAAGCCTCTTTCTCACACCACAACTTGTAGTCGGAATCCTTCTATTCTTGTAACTGTTTCTACCTTATATCATGCAGCCTTTACGACTCTAACTTTGTGTGTGCGCCTATGCAACTTTTCTCTTCTCTTTCCTCCAGTTTTTATCCAATCCTTAGACATATACAAAATTATGTCAAGATGTCCCTCTGGGCGTCATTAGCTTTACTACATCTACGTAGGCCATACTATACCATAATTCTTATTTTGATTTATTGTTACTAAGGTCTGCCACTGAACTCCAGGTTACTCTCATTGCTTATTCTATATGCATAAAGCTAAGTCCTTTAACGCTTCTTCATTATTGTCCATCTTAATACTGGTGGCCCAATCTCATCTTGTACCTTGCAACTTTTACCCATCCATCGTTGATTCACCTCAACGTTGATCTACAATCATCCCTTGATAACATGAAATTTATTACATAATATATTGCCACTAGGGCTTACGTTTCATTAGGGAGCATCTGGAGTAATTTCCATAATCGTATTTCATAGTATCCCAATGTGATTCACCTCACGTGGGTATTTTAATCATGTACAATTCATGAAATCCTCTTTAAATAATTACTCAATCGATTGCCCAAATGACATCCCTTATCTATCATAATTACACCCTCATTGTACTATCAGGACAGCATTCCATCTTATCTAAATGCCATTAGTCTTAGAATCCTTTGAGTTCATTCAGGCTATACTGAGCTTTGTATAACTTAGAGAAACCATCAGCTCTTCTTGTTTTCATGGGCTTAATCCTGAGGACATAACCATTCTCGTCACCTTCTCCCTTGCCCTTTCTTATCCTTACTCCTGTCTTCCTAAAACCCTGTCGCTTTACCCTACTTTTAGCTTGCGACCTACACATATCTATTTGTATTATTCGCCACCTTCCTTCAACTTGCTTGCACCATATATTTTCTTATGTTATTCTGGAACATCAAGTGAGACATCACATCGTCTCTAACTCTTCTTTACTCTCTTAACTAGACCTCTTGGTACCTAGAATCCATAGGTTGGAAGATATTCCACTGACGACGCTGCTATCATTCCTGGATACTGAATCCCCACGCTTTTAGCCTTTTATCCGAAGTATGAACTGTTCACAACCTTCTGCGTTTGGGTATCTCGTACGTTTTTTACCTTTGTCTTAAAATCTCACATCATATCTTCTATTTCTTTCATGACCTCCTATCCACATAGGTACAATTTACATCCACAACTTGAAGCTCTTATTATAACACTTGCACCTTTGGTGCATACCCAATCCGGTGGGAGCTTCATACTGACTTCCTATAAGGCTGGTACTCTTCTAACTGGCTTTATTGTGGAGCCATTATTGAATATGGTTGTTGTATTATCTGTCTTGTACCTCTGATATCAAGAGTGATCCTGTAATGTTCTAAATCACTATGTCCATAATTTTTCGGGTTCAATAATCAAATTCCTGATTTACTTTGTTAATGTAACTCTTTAGTTTCCTTCTCCTTTTGATCGGCCTTTATGCTTAAGCTATCTTCCAATCTGTGGCTCATGGTATTACGTTAGCGTTTCATGGGCACTGAGGAATATGCATGATACAATTCTTTAACAATTTAATATTTCCTCTAAGTCCTGGGCTCAATTCTTTTTTTTAATGTATACTAGAATCTTCTTCGGTTGTATATGCTGCATGTATAAAACTCCGAACCCTTAAGTGCGTTCGTAACATAATCAACTCTGGATCGTTAATCGGATAATTTCTTTCGTTCCATCTTAGCTTTCTTTCAACGTATGATATTGCTTTTCCTGGTCTTTCTGCCCCCTTTTGCGTCCATACTTAGCTTATCTTAGTGCTCACACATACCATAGTTTTCGTGCAACTCATATGATCTCAAATATTACTTTAAATTTTACTTTTCATTCATTAGCCACGGTAGGTGCCACTTTCCTTTGGAGTGCTTACAATGTTGTTGTAAGACTGTTGTTACATGACCATTTCCTTTTTAGGTCGTTGTTCTTAGGTTGAAGCCTTCTTCCTTATTTCCTCAGCTAGTCTTTCGTTGTATTACTTGAGGACCTTCTGACACTTGTAAAGCTGCAAGCTTATTACATTGAATACTCGACGGAATTTTTGATGTTCTTCCTCGCCTATAATTATCTGTAGTTCTTAACTCCACGCCTTTGTGCTTGTAGGGTTGCTCATGAACTGATATTTTGACTGTTTTCCTAGTGGCACTCTCCTTTATTTCTCTAAAACTTTTACGGTACCTTTAACTACCCCCAACTCATATCCGAATATTTCTCAAGGATCACGATGTCATAACTTCGAGGCCGAATTCCCCATATTGGTGTTCCCTATGTTTATCTTGCACGATCTGTTGATTTGTCTATATCCTCTCGAATAGCCATAACTAGGATCTTCCTGAATCAACTACTAACTACTCGTTGGCTCATTCACATATCAATATTTCGTGTAATCTTTCTTGGATTATTTACTTTGTCTTAACTTATGTCTCACACTGGCTCCTTATCTATCAATAACATCTCGGGCAGGAACCCTAACCTCCTCTCCTTGACGTTGTATTTGCATAATGTTCTGGGATCATAGCCTATCTATAGTCTTTGAATAAGTGAAATCTCATCCCTTTCTTATTTTTATTGCATTCTTCTTTTACCATTTCATAGATACTAAAACCACTTAATTCTGACTTAACGCCACATCACTCCATATTCCCCCCTTTATAGGAGTAATAAGAGTTGAATCCACAAGGATCTACCTATAGATGTGTTACCTCTTTATCTTTGGCATCTTTTCACATCATCGATGACCCTTACTTTCCTTGCGGCAATCCTTCTGTACCAAGGATAACAAAATTCCTTACTCACGATAGTGACACCTAGTGTGATTTGCACACACAGTTCTTGAAGTTTAATTGTACTCACATTGCTTGCTTTAGGAAAGCGTCTGCCTGAATGACCATTCTCTAAATTTCTCATGAATCTTCTTTTGTTGTTCATTCTATTATTTCCAGGACGAAATCTGAAATTCTCATGATGCCGACCATTATCAGATCACTCAGTCCCTAGTTCCTGTTTAGCTCAATCCATACTAGTTTCTACTACTCTAGGGTCTAACTTTTTCTCTTGGTAATCGCGTCAGAGTTGTGAACTTATTTCTCGAAATGAGGATATGACTTTATGGCCTATACTCTTTTGTTGTCTCAAGGCATGTCACCTCTCGTCTTTTCCTTCACTTGACTATAGTCTCTGTAATACTTTCATCTTTTTGACCTACCATTGTCATCCATGTATCACATCGTACTCTTAATTCTTCATTAGCTCTCTTCTTATTTTCTGCTAACATTTCTGTCGATCACTTTATTATGAAAACTTCAACAATATATTCTTTTGCTTATAGCTCCCCTTTTCTCCATTCACTGGCTCTTCGGGTTGCCTAGAATTATCTTTATACTAGGGACGGGAGTCATACTAAAATAATATTTATCTTTTTCAGGCTTTCCGTGCCTATCTTTGTAGCACTCATATCTAGTTGTACTATTTTAGAGTGCACCATCTAGGTGTCTCACAAGGAGATCCATTACCACGTTGGCACTATCCTTCAGAAATGTCAACTAACTTTACCAATCCATCCACTATTTTGGGTTACTCTAACCCCAACCGGATCTTGATAACTCGTCCTTCTCTTAAACTATATTTGTTAGCTCCCATAGGACATAACTGAGATCGGTGTGACCGATCGTACATACATCTGTTACTGTTGAAGGTAACTCAAAATGCTTATATCTCCCTTCCCGAATGGTAAATAATGATAATCTTTATTAACTGGGTATCTCGCACCATTCTTCACCTTGCTTCTTTTACTTGCTGAAACTTGTGTCTAACTTCCGATTTTTGTTATTCCTTCTTACTGTAAGAGTGGATAAGTATTCTTTCCTTAAATCTCCTTATAAAGAACCTTACACCTTTTAGTACACGCATGATATGCCGAAGACCTCTCATTTACTTATAATAAGCAAGATACAAAATCGAGTTCCTCTAACTTAACACTTCCACAGCTATATCTCTTATCGATTATCATTCTGAATGTAGGCATCATCTTTCTGAATGTAGGCATCATCTTATTACGAATAGAAGTTCGGGATTTGAATTCTTAGAGCTCTACTACCCGATCTAAAGTAAGAAGAAAGAGTGACAGTCCTAAATGCCATGTAACCCCCTGCTTATAAGTGTGGTGCACAACACACCTATAAATAAGACTCTACTAGACACGGCTTGTAAACTCCCTAGGACAGAACTGCTTTGATACCACTTTTGTTACGACCCAAACCAATGGGCCGCGACGGGCACCTGGTACCTTACTCAACCGAGTACCAATATAACATATCTTTTCATGTCATGCTATCATAGATAACTGGGACGGAAGGCTGCCGTGAGATAAGTAGAATACAACATGTGATACCAACTTATACATATGACATACGGGCCTATAAGCCAAAAATAACCACTCGAATATTGAACATAGGCCGACAAGGCCATACAATCTTTTACATACATGAAATCTGTCTACAAGCCTCTAAGAATACATAATTTTCATAAAGGTCGGGACAGAGTCCCGCCATACCAAACAATACAAGTCTAAATCATACTAACCAAACAAATAACTCCGAAGCAAATGGAGCGCACCAACATCTTCCGCTGAGCTGATAGCCTACTTGGAGGGCTCTTGACCTGTCTATAGGGACCTGCGGGCATAAAACGCAGCGTCCCAAGAAAAAGGGACGTCAGTACGAATAATATACCGAGTATGTAAGGCACATAAATAAGTAAATAACAGACATGAAAGAAATATAGAGTTAATGACTCAACATGTAAGTCTGAATAACTCCGAGAATCATGAAATAATTATAGTGCCATGCATATGCGTATGAATGTCATGTCGTGCATAGGTAGTTTCATAACATCATCATGCCTCTGAGGGTATCCCATCATATCATCTCGGTCATTGTGAGCAAAATCATCAATGTATACCAGCTGATCAGGTGGTGGTGCGTATATAACACCGTAACCTTTTCCCATATATATATATATATATATATATAACGCCATCTGGTCACGGGTCAATGTGCATGTATAAATTCATGAAAGGCATATGAAATACGTTAATAAAATCTTTCGATACGTCATAAGACCGTTACGTCTCTGATTAATATCATGAAATAAACTCTACCAACTTACGTATTTTTGAGACCCATGAACTTCAATCAAACGACATTTCCAGTTTAACTCAAAGTGGATACCATGGTTTAAGAGATGTATCAGTAAGGTTCAAAGTCTTTTCGCAAAGCCTATCAATACACTTCGAACATATAGTTTTGGAAAGTCTTACTTCTGATACATCTATTAACTATCTAGGGCCACTGAAGATATGATTTAAATATAAAAATGAAAAATGAGCATATGAAAATTCAAAAACATAGACATCTCTAATACCTCTATGAATAGATTCATTTATGAAATTTTGCGCATTTGTTCGTTTCATTTGTGTCGTATAGATCACGCCAAAAAAAAAGAAGGGATAGCCTTAACATACCTGGAGTAGGGAAAATCCGTATGATATTCTTGGAAAAGATTGCACCATACTCCTTTAGAACTACAAAATTTTACATTGCTAAAAATTCTCGTTGGTTTTCTTTTAGTTGCAAGAATTCACGTTTTTGTTGAAAACCTTAAGAATGGCTAACGTTTTGTATTGCTTCTTAACTATCAATTCATGGCCAATGTTTCTAATTGTAAGAATGGCAGATTGTAGGAATGTTGATTGTAGTAATTTGTATACAAAACATAGAGAAATGAGGTGTCTTGAATTTATTAAGGTATGTTGCCACCTAATTAAAGGTGACTAAGATCCATCTTTTGGAAAGTGGCTTGTTGCCACGTGGGGTTGGTGGGGGATTTTAGTCTTTATCTACTTATTAGGTAATTAGGTAATGTCCCGTTACCCGGTGATTAACCAATTACTCACATAATTAAGAATTGTCTCAAATTACCTAAAATTCTACTTATTTTTAATACACTTTATACATCCTACTATCATAGTCATATGGTACCTTGTGTAGTACTAGACCATAAATATCGGGTATTAATGCTCGGCCCGAATTTTATCTCAACATGCCAAATTTGGACGAAAATTTATTTTTTTGACTTACTTCCCCTCTCACCTTCACAAATTTACCCATCACTTGTTTGAAATAGCATAATCCTTATAATCTCCAAATAATATTTTCCTTGGACTGATGTCAATTACCTTACGACAAATTCAACGTACAATACTACAGGGTGCAACATCGTCGTAGGTTAATACTGCGAAGCGTAACATCATTGTAATGTAGTACTGCAAGGCGTAACATCATCGTAATATAATACTACGGGACGCAATATGTCATTTTCAATTGTATATCAATTTACATATGGCGTACTTCCACGTACAAAAGCATAGGGTGTAACATGCTCGCCCAACACAGAGGCCTGTATATGTAGGCGAGAACAGAAGCACCCCAGCTAAACTTGGGTAAATCATCTAGCACCTGAAGATGATGAAGAAATTGCAAGCTGACTAGGTTCCCCGAAGTGTTCGGGAACAAGACCCCACCAAATAGAAGGAGCAGCAACAACCTCGTATACCGGTGAAAATGTAGATCATTTGTCTCACCGCTGATGTCGGGGTGCAATATCTCCAAATGTTTTCTAATAGCTGTCAAACTCATGCGACTGGCCCCTAAGTGTGCAGTCTCATCCTGTGGTCTGAAACCAGTGAGCTGCTGCAACATGTCCAAATACTGCCCATACGTCATATCTCTCATAGCCTGAGGCAGTGCAACGGGCAGTCCATCAACAGGCATCCCATATAAAACCTTCACGTCCTGTAGTGTGATGGCGGCCTCGTCAATGGGCAGGTGGAAAGTGTGCGTCTCCGGTCGCCACCGCTCTATCAGGGCGGTAATCAAAGACCAGTCGAGCTGCAACCACCCGATCTCAAAAATCCTGTAGAAGCCCGTATCCCGCAGGCGCTGGACTACACGGGGATGGAGAACTCTGTCCTTCATAAAATCCCACACGTCGTCCACTCTCTTGGCGTGGAGAGTCTGGTCCAGTAGCTCTCCCTCCCATACGTAGGCGAACCTATGATCACCCTGTAACACTAATAGCTTATCGGAGACAGGTCCGGGATGCATAGGCGGCACGTCCATGCTGTCCATTGTAAATTAAATAATATTAATTGTATGTTTGATCTGTAAATTAAATAATTATTTTTTATCATATTTAATTGGACATAATATATATCTATAGGTTCCAGGCTCGATATTTGAGGCCCAGTAGCACCAAGCTATCCTGATTTCTTGTATGTGTTAATTTTAATATTTTCATAATTTTGTATATTTGTTTTGTAAATTAAATAATACTTTTTTCATTAACAATATTTAATTAGACAGAGTATATACCTATAGGTTCCAGGCTCGATATTCGAGGCCCAGTAGCACCAAGCTATCCTGAATTCTTATGTGTGTCTATTTTAATATTTTCATAATTTTGTATGTTTGTTTTGTAAATTAAATAATTATTTTTTATAAATTGTACAGAGTTAGTGTTTTATCTATCAGTATAAGATATACTTAAACTATAAGGATTCTACGCTAAAAGGCTCTACATTCTACTACGCTAAAAGGCTCTACATTTTACTACGCTAAAAGGGCACTAGTCTTTAAGCAAATAAATAATCTACACTAGATAAAAACAAAAAATATATTTTAATCACAAAATATTCACGAAAATACATATAAAACAGTAAAAGAAATTTATTAATATTTTTATTAACAAAAAATAATGATTTCTCAATTTTTACATAGTTTTTAGAACACTAATATCTTAGTCTGGATAACAATAACATACTAGTTTAATTGCAAAAATAACACAAAACAACATGGAAATNACCGTCTGGTTTTTTAAAACAATGGAGGAGGTGGGGTCTCTGGTTCAAATGTGGGGAAGAAGGAGGGACCGTTATTTAAACAGGTATAGCGCGGTATATAACTGCGCTATACATATATAGTGTGGTTATATACAGAGCTATGCATAACTGTCTTATCAGCACAGCATAGCACGGTTCATATTGGTGTTATACACATATAGCGCTCTTTTATATATAGAATGGTCACTCTTTTTTATACACGCATTTATGTCACACTTGTCCAAAATAACCACAAATGGGTTATGGACTTGTCACAGAATTGGGGACTCGAGTTGATGCTCTGACCACCCAAAATGCAAAATCGGAGAAGAAGATCATGGCTTGGCTGCGTGCGCTGGGGAGGGCTTTCCATCTCGACCCAGGCACTGTCTCCGATCAAAATTGATGTACCAGGGAAGTTTCTTTTACCTTGCATTTTTAGTTATTTGTGTGGCATGGGGACATGCCACCATTTTAAATGTGGGGTGGGAGATATTTTGTATGTATGTTGTATGTTTAGAATTATGTCGAGTAGTGTGGTTTCGTTAGTTAACTTAATAAATAAATAAATAAATACTTCAAAAGTTTCGATTTTTCCCGACGATGGATATCATTCGACGGGTTTCTTGAGGGATTAAAGTCGAAGAAAAAAAACAAAGATTTTCTTTTGTTAGGAGTGTATCAATTCTCCCTTGGTTTTTCTTTGGGCCACGATTCTTTTTCAAGGGTTTCGTTTGAACCAGGTGTAGTTAGTTTTTATTTTTTAGTTAGGAACCTGTTCACCTCTCAAGAGCACTTGAATTGGTATGAACTTATAAATATTAAAGTGTGGGGTAGTTGGTGGGGCTTTTAAGTGGAACTAATAAAATAAGAAAAAAGGTGCACTATGTTGAAAAAGCCACTTGAATTGAAAAAAATATATAATTGTATTGTTGTGAATAATATTGTAACGACCCGACCGGTCGTTTTGAGCTCTAACACGGCGTTCAGCCANAGGCCTGTATATGTAGGCGAGAACAGAAGCACCCCAGCTAAACTTGGGTAAATCATCTAGCACCTGAAGATGATGAAGAAATTGCAAGCTGACTAGGTTCCCCGAAGTGTTCGGGAACAAGACCCCACCAAATAGAAGGAGCAGCAACAACCTCGTATACCGGTGAAAATGTAGATCATTTGTCTCACCGCTGATGTCGGGGTGCAATATCTCCAAATGTTTTCTAATAGCTGTCAAACTCATGCGACTGGCCCCTAAGTGTGCAGTCTCATCCTGTGGTCTGAAACCAGTGAGCTGCTGCAACATGTCCAAATACTGCCCATACGTCATATCTCTCATAGCCTGAGGCAGTGCAACGGGCAGTCCATCAACAGGCATCCCATATAAAACCTTCACGTCCTGTAGTGTGATGGCGGCCTCGTCAATGGGCAGGTGGAAAGTGTGCGTCTCCGGTCGCCACCGCTCTATCAGGGCGGTAATCAAAGACCAGTCGAGCTGCAACCACCCGATCTCAAAAATCCTGTAGAAGCCCGTATCCCGCAGGCGCTGGACTACACGGGGATGGAGAACTCTGTCCTTCATAAAATCCCACACGTCGTCCACTCTCTTGGCGTGGAGAGTCTGGTCCAGTAGCTCTCCCTCCCATACGTAGGCGAACCTATGATCACCCTGTAACACTAATAGCTTATCGGAGACAGGTCCGGGATGCATAGGCGGCACGTCCATGCTGTCCATTGTAAATTAAATAATATTAATTGTATGTTTGATCTGTAAATTAAATAATTATTTTTTATCATATTTAATTGGACATAATATATATCTATAGGTTCCAGGCTCGATATTTGAGGCCCAGTAGCACCAAGCTATCCTGATTTCTTGTATGTGTTAATTTTAATATTTTCATAATTTTGTATATTTGTTTTGTAAATTAAATAATACTTTTTTCATTAACAATATTTAATTAGACAGAGTATATACCTATAGGTTCCAGGCTCGATATTCGAGGCCCAGTAGCACCAAGCTATCCTGAATTCTTATGTGTGTCTATTTTAATATTTTCATAATTTTGTATGTTTGTTTTGTAAATTAAATAATTATTTTTTATAAATTGTACAGAGTTAGTGTTTTATCTATCAGTATAAGATATACTTAAACTATAAGGATTCTACGCTAAAAGGCTCTACATTCTACTACGCTAAAAGGCTCTACATTTTACTACGCTAAAAGGGCACTAGTCTTTAAGCAAATAAATAATCTACACTAGATAAAAACAAAAAATATATTTTAATCACAAAATATTCACGAAAATACATATAAAACAGTAAAAGAAATTTATTAATATTTTTATTAACAAAAAATAATGATTTCTCAATTTTTACATAGTTTTTAGAACACTAATATCTTAGTCTGGATAACAATAACATACTAGTTTAATTGCAAAAATAACACAAAACAACATGGAAATATATTCAAAACAACTAATATGCATTATTATACGAGTTTCGACATAAACTAAATCGGAATACCTCGATTTATATTTTTTGAAAAGTCTATGAATTAATAATTTGAGCCCGAAACGAGAAAACCACAACAATAGAAGGCTTGGCTAGGATGTGGGACCTACANACCAGGTGTAGTTAGTTTTTATTTTTTAGTTAGGAACCTGTTCACCTCTCAAGAGCACTTGAATTGGTATGAACTTATAAATATTAAAGTGTGGGGTAGTTGGTGGGGCTTTTAAGTGGAACTAATAAAATAAGAAAAAAGGTGCACTATGTTGAAAAAGCCACTTGAATTGAAAAAAATATATAATTGTATTGTTGTGAATAATATTGTAACGACCCGACCGGTCGTTTTGAGCTCTAACACGGCGTTCAGCCATTTGAAGTCGTGAGCAGCTCCATTTCAGGTATTATGACTTGTAGGTATGGTCGGAATTGAATTTCGGGAAGTTTAGAGTTGATTTAGAAAAAAAATTCTCATTTCAGAAGCCTTAAGTTGGAGAAATGGACTAAGATTGGAATTTTGAGTAAACGGCCTTAGAATCGGGATTTGAAGGTTCCTGCAGGTTCGTATGATGATTTCGGACTTGGGCATATGTTCGGATCGGGTTTTGGATAACCCGGGAGCATTTCGGCGTATATTGTGAAAGTCGGCATTTTAAAGGAATTTCCTAAGTTTGGCTTGAAGCGAATTTCAATCATGGTGATGTCCATTTGGGATTTCGAGTTTGGAAATAGATTTGTATGGTGATTCTGGTTTTGGGATCGCGATCGGAAGTGAATTCGGATGTCCAGAGGTCATTTTGAAGTCATTTGGCTAAAGATAGAAATCTGAAGGTTTTGAAGAAATCCGACCGGAAGTGAAAATTTTGATATCGGGGTCGGAATGCGATTCCGGAAGTTGGAGCAGGTCCGTAATGTCCAATATGACTTATGTGAAAACTTTGGGGTCAATCGGACGTGATTTGATAAGTTTCGGCATCGGATGTAGAAGTTGGAAATTTCTAAGTTCATAAAGTTGGGATTTGGGTGCGATTCGTGGTTTCGATGTTGTTTGATGTGATTTGAGGCCTCGAGCAAATCCGCATTATGCTTTGGAATAGGTTGGTATAATTGGACGGGGCTTCGAGAGGATTCCGGGTGGTTAACGGATTTGAAGTTAGAAAAGGAGCTGGAATTGTTGTCATCTGGTGTGACCGCACTTGCGAGGCTTTGGATGCAGGTGCGGAGCCGCAGGTACGTCAATGGCACCGCAGGTGCGAAGAAGTGGTGGTCTGGTTGGGAGCGCAGGTGCGATGATATTTTCGCACCAGCGAAGTCGCAGATGCGAGCTATGGGGCAAAGTTGGCTTGAGCTGAGGAAAGCTGCAGGTGCGGAGGTTTGGTCGCACCTGCGGAATGGTGCGAAAAATAGCTTGGGCAATATGTTTTAAAAATCGAGATTGTTGGTCATTTCCTTCCATTTTCTTTTGGTTTGGACGATTTTGAGGAGCTTCAAGAGAGGGTTTTCGTCAAGGATCACAAGGTAAGTAATTCCTTCATGTTTCTAAGTTAAATACAAGGTTATTGCATGGAATTATACATGAAAATTGTGAAAACATTTGGAAAATATTGAAGAAAACCTAGAAATGGTATTTTGGATTTCTACCACGAATTTGAGCATGGAATTTAGAGTAAATTGTATATTTGAACAAATAAAGCTATGGTTAGAATATATCTTCGAGAAATTTCGAATTCCGGGCACGCGGGCACGAGGGCATTTTGGTCAATNAAGTATGTGCTATTATCTTCGGGGGCTACGTACGCACGATGTGACGGGAGTCCGTGCGTAGCTACTATTATGCCATGTTCGGGTAGTCTAGGACCCACTAGCATGCCTTACGTGTTGTAGTTGTGATCCTGCCTGTAATATTAGACTGCTAATATAATCGAAATCGTAATTGAATATCTGAATAAGACTAGAGTTCATTTTCTTAATCATTTAGAAAGAGAATTGATTCCTCTGTGGATAATTGTATAGCTGATAGGGTTATATTATGAAATATTATTAAACTTGGCAAATGAGTTTCAAAACAAAGACTTAAAAGCTATATTCCATGTTCTTTTAAGAAGAATTTTACCACTTTCCTGAGAAACTGCTTTCTTGATAAAAATGCGGATTTATTATGTGAATATGTGTACATATGAGCACCTGAGTCGCATGTATGATTCGCGAGCAGGCTAGCCTTATTATTTTTATTTTGACTGTGTCGCATGATCGATTTGCGAGCGGGGAATAATAGATGCATCTATGGTTCGAGTCGTTCGACCCTTCGGCAGTGCACAATTTATTATTGTTGGTCCGTGTCGTTCGACCCTCCGCATTGCTTGGGCATGATATTTACTGCGTATTTGTTGTGTTTTTGCCTGATTACTAGCCTGGAATTTTAAGTTGTCAACTGAAATGACAGAGATTTAAAGTTACTAAAGATTTTTGGAAGAATTCTTTCCTTCCGGTTGATTATTTGTTATATGATTAAATCACCCATGTTTATTAGTTGTTATTAATATGACGGAGATTTAAAGTGTTAAATGCGGAAGGAGTTGATCTTATTTATTCCTGATTTTTAATAAATTTCCTATGATAATCATGCTTAGTGTCACACTCGAATTTACTAAATTGACCTCTAGCGAGTGTCTAATTCGACCTCTCGTCACTACCTCTCTGAGGTTAGGCGGGAAACTTATTGAGTACACGTTGTTTTCGTATTCATGCTACACTTGTTGTGCATTTTTATTGTACAGGTACTTTCATAGCGATGTGGTGGATTTGGAGACTTAGGCGAGCTGCATCATCCGGAGGCGATCCGCAGCTGACATAGTCTCCCTCATACTGTATTACATTATTTTAATTTCCTTGTCCACTTGTATTTCGGACAAGCTTTTTAGATATTGTAAAACAAAATCTTAGAAATTGCTCATGTACTTGTGATACCGGGTTCAGGGATGTGTTGGGGTATATTTGCTAAAATAGCACTATTTAATCCATTGTATTTACTTAACGGATTCTATTTAGTTATTATGTAATAAGTGAAAGGTAATGATTTTTCATAAATGCTAAAACGGGAAATTATTTCAATTAATTAATGATTGGCTTGCCTGACAATGATGTCCGGCGCCGTCACGACCTTTTGGATTTTGGGTCGTGGCAAATATTCCTTTGGTGGCTTTTAATGTAATTGTACTTAAAGAAGTATAGGGTAATATATGTTGTTTTGAAGGTGGAGTGGTGGTTTGACATAAGTATGGACTTGAATGTTAAAGTATATGTATTAAAGTGCTTAAGAAGGTGTAGTCACTCTTATATCAAATATACCCTACCCGACCCGCAGCCTACATTATAACCAAATGAAGTCCTACTTGATCCTAGACTAAATGAGCTCGATTAGTAGAGTAGTACACTACGGGCAATCCTATGGAGCAATTTTTGTGGCACAAGAATATCGTTTCTAAGGGTGAGTGAATTCTGTCTATTTTGAAGTTCCTCATTGTGCGTGAATTTTATTGATTGTGCAATGAATCTCTTTTGTTGTGAGCAGGCACTTGATTCATGAAGGAAAGGTAATTTTTGACCTCTGCGTTAGAGTAAGTGAGTGAGTTAGGAATATTGTGCGGCACGTGGGAGTCAACTCTTGAGGTGAAGATGTTACACTATTGTGCTCCATTTTTGTGAAATATTCTTGGTGTGATGAGTTAGGGAAGTCGCTTAGTGAAGTTAGAACTCTGAAGAGTGTGGTTTGATTGCTCGGGGACGAGCAATAGTTTAAGTGTGGAGTATTGATAGTAGGCTATAATTATGTAGTTTAGCTACTATTTGCACTCTAACTTAGCTGCACTTTATTGATATTTGAATGTTAAAGGATAAAATTTTGCTCTAATTAAGAACTTTATGCTTTTCAGGAGCAATTCCAGGTTATGAAGACATTAAGGAGTATTTTGGAGCTAATATGGAGCATTGAAGGCCAGTCGGAGGTTAGAGCGTTTAAAAAGATGAAAGAAAAAGATTGCATAAAATCCTCCAGGTGCGCGGTTCATGTGCGGCCGCGCACTGGCGGCGCATGTCAGACAGAATGTTGGTCAGAGTACGCGATTGATGCGCGGTCGCGCACGTACTTCCGAGAATTTTCGTCCAAGGTCAATTTTGTAATTTGAGAGGAGACTAAACTTGACCAATATGAAGCCCAACTCGCCCAAACAGAGGGAATCTCTGTTTTTAGAAGAACTTGGGAGGCAAGAACAACAAGGGAGCAAGACGAAGAATTCCTCTACGAGTTTTTCATCTTCTTCTTCTTAATTCCATTGTTGGTTATGACTTTTTATATTGTAATCTTGTCTAGTAGTATGAGTAGCTAAACCCGTCATCTAGGGTTGATGGAACCAATTGTTGGATGACGTCTTGATTACGTTTTGATATAATTGAGCCAACTTTACTTTACAATTGTTCAACTATGTGTTTCTTGTGATTAATTTGAAAGGGGCCTTGCTTAATCGTGTCTAGTTATCTTGTGTTGCTTGAGAAAGAACACTTGATTATATTGTTATTGAACAATGCCACTTTCGGGTAAGTTAAGAGATTGATTACTTGAATTTAAAAGTGGGATTAGAGATAGCTTTGGTGTGATATTTATGAGTTGTACAAATTGTCAACTAGAGTAGTTCGAGAGAATACTTTAGTAAAATTATCATACTTGATAGAGAGATAAGTACGGTAAACAAGAACTCATCATCTATATAGAGTGTTACAGCAAGATTATAGCTAACGTGTCAGGAATTAATCCAAAAATTGAGGAAATCAATAACCCTAGATCCTTTTACCCTTGAATTCAATTTCATTCTTGATTATTGATAGTTTTTATTGTCATTTTTCCTTAGTTAAATAATTTCTGTTAATTATCAAATAAAACCTTGAACTCTGAAAATTATTTAAGCTTATCATTAGAGATCCTAAAAGTTGTAACAAATAGGTTAGTTCCATGTGGGATTCGACTCCAGACTCTTGAACCAGATTATTTTTGCAGCGACCTCTTAGTCCTTTTTATAAGGCATAATTGGGCGTGATCAGGAACCCTTAGGTTCGAATCAAGTGAGAACGTGTTCTCGAACTCAAAGTGTATTGGCCCTTAGGCTCTTTGAATTTGGTCGATATGGCCGTAAAAGAATGGTTTTATTTCTCTTTTTCGGCTTAAAGACTTTGTAAAATTTTGTTATGCCTTAGTATGTATTTTTGAGGGTTTGACATTGATCGAAACCTCTTTACCTTTTGCGCCTTAGCACAAACTTGTACTTAGAATAATTTGATACCTCTTAAGATTTTTCGAGGGCTGATATTATCGAAACCCTTTGGTTATTTTGCCGAGGGTAGCTTTTTTAACCAGTTTTCAAAGAATTCAAAGGCCTATTTTTCTTGCGAGATTCAGACGTCTCTGTGCCGCGTTAATTTGGTTGTAGCCTTTGGGTGCCTCTTGGGCTTATTTTCCAATAATACGTCGAACTTGTTCGAAGCGTTTGTCCCCGAGAATGATGGCCTTGGCCTATAAATCGAGGAATGCTTCTTTGAGGTCTTATGGTTTCGAGTTTAGATAATTCGAAGATGTCTATTTTCGATGGCAGTCCCCGAGTAGGGGGTCGATCGTTCGAGGTGTAGTTGAATTTTGGCCTTTGAGCCATTTTTCATGGAAAACCATAAGTATGGAGCTTGTAAAGTAGAAAAGTTTTGTTGATGCACCAGATATTTGATAAGGAAAAATACTTCTTTGAATAATTCATACATGCGTACATGTTTTGCCGTTAGGGCTCGAATAATCTATATGGACACAGTTCATTCGATCGTTTGGCCCATCACAAAGTTTTTCCTACCAAGGCCCTTTTGTCATGAAGTATTTTCCTTGAAAATAAAACATCTTAGGGTGATGTCCCCCAGTATTCGAGGTTGATTGTAAAGAGACCTCGGATACTCTAAGTCAGCACGAACAATGGTTGCCTTGTTAAAAACCTTGCCGGAAAAATCCAGTTGGGATAAAAATCGGTCGAAGGGAAAAAGAGTGCAATGCATGCTTTAGGGTCCTAATATCTTCGTGCTCGATTAACTCCGATATTTTGCTCGACTACCTGAAAATAAGTTAGCGTAAAACGTAAATGAAAAAGAAAAAGGTCATACCTTAACAGTAATATCTCTTGAGGAGTGAGATGTTCCAATTATTTGGTAATTGCTCGCCATTTATCGTGCCCAGCTTATAAGATCCCTTTCCAGTGATATCGAGGACTTGATAGGGTCCTTCCTAATTTGGGCCGAGTTTTCCTTCATTAGGATCTCGAGTGTTGATGGCGACTTTCCTTAGGACTAAGTCCTCGATTTTGAAGTGGCGAAGGTTGGTTCTTCGATTATAATATCTCTCGATGCGTTGTTTTTGCGCAGCCATCCGAACGAGGGTGGCTTCTCGTTTTTCATCCAATGGTTTGAGCCTAGTATTCATAGCCTCATTATTTGATTCTTCCGTTGTATGTCAAAATCTGGCGTTGGGTTCTCCGACTGGAATCAGGGCTTCGGAGCCATATACTAAGGAGAACGGGGTTGCCCCCGTACTGGACTTCGATGTTATTCGATATTTCCAAAGGACTTCGGGTAGGATTTCTCTCCACTTTCCCATGGCGTCGTTCAAACTTATGTCCATTACCACTTGGATGATACGGTGTCAATACGATCCTTTTTATTTTTTGCTCTTCGAGAAACTGTGCTACCTTGATGCCGATGAATTGCTTTCCGTTGTTGCATAAAATTTTGTCAGGTATCCCAAATCGGCATATGATGTGATCCCAGATGAAGTCTATAACTTCTTTTTCTTTGACTTTCTCGAAGGCCTGTGCTTCAACCTATTTAGAGAAATAATCAGTCATAAACAAAATGAATTTAGCTTTACCTGGGGTCGATAGCATAGGCCGACGATATCCATCCTCCATTTCATAAATGGCCACGGGGATAGGACCGAGTGAAGTTGTTCTTCGGGCTGGTGGATCATTGGTGCATACCTTTGGAACTTATCACATTTTCGAACAAACTCCTTAGTGTCCTTTTTCATACTATCCTAATAGTATCCTGCTCTGATGATTTGTAACTAGTGATTCAGCATCAAAGAGGTTCCCACAAGTACCTTCGTGAATTTCTCGTAGGACATAATCGTCATCTCCTGGTCCCAAGCATACCGCTAACGGTCCGTCGAACGTCCTTCTATATAATGTTCCATCTTCAGTCAGTGTAAATCGAGCAATTTTGTTGTGGGGCCCTCGATTCTTTAGGGTCCGATGGGAGATTTCCATTTTTCAAGTACTCGATATATTTATTCCTCCAATCCCAAGTTAAGCTTGTGGAGTTTATCTTAACATGACCTTCTTTGATCACGGATCTCGAGAGTTGAACGACATTCCCCGAGCTGATTTCGTCATCCTCGACTGATGATCCTAAATTCGCAAGAGCATCAGCTTCATTGTTCTTCTCTCGAGGTACATGCTGCACAGTCCATTCTTTAAAATGGTGCAAAGTCACCTGCAACTTGTCAAATACCTTTTCATTCTATCCTCCCGGACCTCGAAGGTCTTGTTTACTTGGTTTACTACCAAGAGGGTGTCGCACTTGGATTCAATGACTTCTTCACCCAAGCTTTTAACTAGTCCGAGACCTGCAATCATGGCCTCGTACTCGGCCTCATTGTTAGTCAACTTAGAAGTTCTGATGGATTGTCTAGTAGTATTGCCCGTGGGCGACTTCAAAACGATGCCTAACCCAGACCCCTCACATTCGAAGCGCTGTTTGTGAAAAAGGTCCACACCCCCGATGATGTACCCAATTTCAACAGAATTTCCTTTTCAACTTTGGGTACGAGGGTCAGCGTGAAGTCGGCCACGAAGTCTGACAAAATTTAAGACTTGATGGCCGTTCGGGGCTGATATTTGATATCGTACCCACTGATTTCGATGGCCCATTTCACCAATCGGCCCGATAGTTCGGGCTTATGCAAAACATTACGAAGCGGGTAAGTAGTTAATACACATATTGGGTGACATTGAAAATATGGTTTTAGCTTTCTAGAGGCGCTTATTAGAGCAAGTGCCAATTTCTCTAAGTGTGGATATCTAGTTTCTTCTTCTCCTAGAGTTCGACTTACGTAATAAATAGGAAATTGCGTACCTTGCTCTTCTCTAAGTAGGACACTACTTACCGCGATTTCTGAGACCGCCAAGTACAAGTAGAGCTTTTCATATGCCTTTGGAGTATGGAGTAATGATGGGCTCGAGAGGTATCGTTTCAATTCTTCTAACGCTTGTTGGGATTCCGGGGTCCAGGAGAAATCATTCTTCTTTTTGAGTAGAGAGAAGAAACTATGTCTTCGATCTGACGATCTCGAGATGAACCGGCCTAAGGCAATTATTCGCCCTATCAGCCTTTGTACGGCTTTAACATTGTCCACGACAGTGATGTATTTGATATCCTTGATTTTATTGGGGTTAATCTCGATTCCCCTATTCGACACCATGAAGCCAAGGACTTGCTCGAATCGACCCTGAAGGCACATTTCTTGGGATTGAGCTTCATGTATTTTCTCAGTATCTTGAATGTTTCCTGCAAATGTGTCAAATGGTGCTCTGCGCGCAGGGACTTAACTAGCATGTCATCAATATATACTTCCATTGACTTACCTATTTTTTCTTCGAACATTTTATTTACTAGGCGTTGGTAAGTAGCTCCTGCGTTTTTATCCCAAAGGGCATTACGTTATAACAATATGTTCCATACTTGGTGATAAATGAAGTCTTGTCTTGGTCTTCCGGGTTCATTTGAATTTGATTATACTCGGAATAGGCTTCGAGAAAACTAAGGATCTCGTGGCCTGCCATGGCGTCGATCATGCGATCGATGTTAGGCATGGAAAAGAATCTTTGGGACATGCCTTGTTCAAATCCTTATAATCTACACACATCCTAAGTTTATTCCCTTTCTTAGGGACTACGACTACATTGGCTAACCATTTGGGATATTTTACCTCCCGAATGGATCCTATTTTGAGAAGTTTAATTACCTCGTCCTCGATGAAAGCATGTTTTACCTCGGACTGGGGCCTTCTCTTTTGTTTCACTGGCCTGAAATTTAGGTCCAGACTCAATCGATGTGTTGTTATCTCCGGTAGGATCCCTGTCATGTCTAAATGGGACCAAGCAAAATAATCTATGTTGTCAATAAGAAATTTAATAAGTTTTTTCTTGAGATCGAGGGTTAACCCCGTTCCCAAGTATACCTTTAGCTTGGGCAGGTACTCAATCAATATAACCTGTTCCAGCTCTTCGACCGTTGATTTGGTAGCGTCAGAATCTTCGGGAACGACAAAAGTTCGAGGAGTCGAATAATCTTCTTCTTCTTATTCTATTTCTTGTTTCCACCATTCGGTCGAGGATGGTGGTTGTGATTGCTATTTGGCTTGCTTTTCCCTTTGATGTCTGATCCTTTCGATATTGATAGTGCAGATGTTGATATTATCTCATCGACCACGAACATCTCCTTTGCAGCATGTTGTTCCCCATATACCGTTTTCACTCCGTCCGACGTCGGGAATTTCATCATTTGGTGGAGAGCCAAAGGGACTGCCCTCATATTGTGAATCCAAGGCCTCCCAAGTAGGGTGTTGTACCTCATGTCGCCCTCGATTACGTGGAACTTGGTATCCTAGATAGTTCCGGCCATGTTCACTGGTAGGATGATCTCTCATTTAGTTGTTTTGCTGGCCATATTGAAACCATTCAAGACTCGGGATGCAGGCACGATTTGATCATGTAGGCCGAGTTGTTCCACGCCCTTTGATCAAATGATATTTGTCGAGCTACCTGGATCCACTAAAACACGCTTAACTTGAAATTTATTTAATAATATAGAAATTACTAGAGCGTCATTGTGAGGTTGAGAAATTCCTTCTGCTTCTTCATCGTTGAATGATACGGTGCCTTCTTGCACATAATCTCGGGTCCATTTTTCCCTAGTAATTGACACCTTAGTGCGTTTGAATACGGGTCCCTGCGGGATATCGACCCCGCCGACAATCATATGAATTACATATCGTGGCTCCTCCTGTTCATATTTCCTATTGGCGTCTCTTTCTCTAAAATGACTCTTGGCTCGATCACTTAGGAATTCTCGAAGGTAGCGCTTGTTGAATAGATGGGCTACCTCCTCCCTTAACTGCCTGTAATCTTCGGTCCTGTGACCATGTGTGCCATGATATTTATATATAAAATTGGGGTTTCTTTGAGAAGGATCGGTCTGTATAGGTCTGGGCCATCTAGTATCTTTGATTCTTCCAATTGTCGATACAATGCTCAATGCGTCGATACTAAAATTATATTTTGACAGTCGAGGTGCCTCTGTAGGATTGGCATACTTGTCAAAACCACTTTTACTCATAAGTCCCCGAGAATTCAACCCTCGATCACTTCTTCGATCATTCATGGCGGAATTGTGTCCCGGGACACTATTCCTGCGATCTGCTATGTACGACTGATATCGGTCTTTGTTCGATCGAGCCTCCTAATCGACGTCCCTTTGATTTTTATCTGCGGACCTGTTTGGATACCCTGAAATAGAAGGAGCTCCTAATTGGTCATCCTCGACCCTGATCTTCGATTAGTATCGATTATGTACATCGGCCCAAGTTACCGCTGGGTATTCGATCAAATTTTGCTTCAATTGACGCGATGCTATTGAACTCCGTTAATTCAACCCCTAGGTGAAAGCTTGAACGGCCCAATCATCTGTGACCGGTGGCAACTCCATGCGTTCCATTTGAAATTGGGATACGAATCCCTTAGCATCTCATTATCCTTCTATTTCACTTTGAAAAGGTCCGATTTCCTTGTCGCAACCTTTATGGTCCCGACATGTGCCTTTACGAAAGAGTCTGCTAACATGGCAAATGAGTCAATGAAATTTGGCGGTAGATTGTGGTACCAAATCATTGCTCCCTTCTATAGGGTCTCCCCGAACTTCTTCAATAAAACAGATTCGATCTCTTCATCTTCCAAACATTACCCTTGATGGTGCATGTGTAGGAGGTGACATGCTCGTTGGGATCGATAGTCCCATTGTATTTAGGTATATCCGATATACGAAACTTCTTTAGAATGGGTTTCGGAGCCGCACTCGGAGGAAACGTCTTCTGTACAAATTTCTTCGAATCCATCCCTTTCAAGATTGGCGGTGCCCCCGGTATCTGATCGACTCGGAAGTTGTATGTTTCCACTTTTTATCATTAGCTTCGATTTTCTTCTCTCCTGAGTCAATTATTTTGGTGAGCTCCTCGAGCATTTTTATTATTGCAGGATCGGTCTCTGATTCGTTACCATTCGACCTCTCTGGCACTGGCTCGGTACAGCGGATGGATTCTGGTTCGACCCCACTCGGAGTTCTATGTTGATTTTGTAGCTGAACAATAGAGGCTTGCTAAGCATGTAGCATTTCGAATATCACCTGGAGACTAACTCATATGTCTCCTCTGCCCTGTGTATCTTGGCCACCAGATCGACCTTCTCTGCATACACTCCCTTCGGGGTCTGTGCGTAGGTCCGCATTTAAAGCAACGTGCGAACTGACATTGACTGGGTTGGCAATCGATGCTCCCCCGAGGTTAGCCTGTGGTACCTCGACTCCTGGAGCAATTACATTGTCGTTTTTCCCGTGAAACCCGAGGTCATTGTCACCATGTGTGGATGTGTTTTGTGAGTTTGACATGTTTTAACCTGAAAGCAAAGATACTTGACAAGAACAAGAGTAAAATAGTGTGTGTTATCAGAATCAATACTGAATAATCACTATTATCCTTAGCCCCACGGTGGACGCCAAACTGTTTATCCTAAAATTCGGATAACAATTAAACTTATATTGTGGTTTTAAAGATATGTAATTTCGTCCAATACTAATTGATAAACAAGAAAATAAATGGATAAATTAGACGATAAAATAAATCAAACCAGTATATAAGCAAAGCCTCGACCTCGATTTGGGATAGTCACGAGGTGGAATAGTAAGGACAGTAAATAATAAAGCAACTTTGATGAACAGTAAGTGAAATGGAAAGAAAGTAACGAGTGTATATATTTTTTTATCAGTGAAATATGATGCCTACAAATGAATGGAATTCCTCTGTATATAATAGAGGACTCCTAAATAAGGTACACTTCTAATTATAGTAGGAAATCATATTAACAGTTGATTAACCACCATAGATAGATTCGTCCCGAGATTTACGCCATGATCCTCGACCAATCGCGGATATCTCGCCCTTTTCGTTATAAAGCTATACCGATGTTATTCGGAGTCTGTCCCTTTCTGGCCTCGATTGATGTCGACCTCGATCTGAAAATAGGCTTCGATTTCGGACTCGACGTGCTAGCTCTTTGACGTGCCATTCTTATCTCGACCGAATAGTGAAATCGGGTAGCCCCGATTTCTACCGTATACAATTAGTCAAGCAACAAGCCATGATTGAACCAAACTCTCAATCGGGTTATTTCAATTTTTGTCATATCAATCAATTTGGTTCTTTTAATTTTAACTTTTTTTTATTTGACTCTATTATGAAAGGTAAAAGATTGGGCCTAATTTACTTAACCTAAAAAATTAAGGGAAACTTAGAAGAATATCCCAAATAAATCTCAACTTACCAACCTCTAGCCATTAGTCGTAGACTTACCAAAACTAGCCAACAACAATTGAAAAACCAAATAAATAGGGTTCTTTCTCTCAAAGAATCACATACAAAAATCACCTTCCACATTTTTAAGCGTGATTAGCAACACTAGATGCAAGACGGAAAGAAAATTTCATGGATGAGGTAGAAAATAAGGTGATAAAATACAAAAAAATAATATACAATATTGCAAAAGTCTAAGCAAAAAGGAACTTTCCAATGGATATAGTTGAAATTCATTGAAAATATATAGATAAGTCAATATACAAAATTTGAGGAAGATTGGAGGTGATTTGGACTGGTTTTGTATCAAAATTCGTAATTAAATCGAGTTAAAAAAATTCTTCTGCGACACATGTATCAAACATGTATCACACACGAATCTCACACACAAGTATACATGGATATACATGTGATACTCAATTGATACAAATATGATACATATGTGATACACAAATGATACACATTGTGATTCACATATCATTTTTTTCATGTTCAGTTTTGTGCTTCGAATTTTCAATTCAAACCACCTCAAAACTTCACTAAATCATCCCAAAAACTGAGATTCAAGCTCCTTAAGTTGTCCCTAATCTATTCTAATGACACCCACTCAAAACAAAGCAAAAATTTGATATTTTTTTGCTATAAATAGCTAATTGGCTAATATTAGTAATATTATATGATTTGACCAATTTTTGTAATGAACTACTTATAAAGGGACATAGCTGGTAGTTTCCCAAAAATTAAAGCATAAGGGAAGTGCTGCTCAAATATTTAAAAACTACACCTATACGAATATTACAATCTATCAGCCTCTTAATATTGTAGTAAATAGTTTGATTAGTTAATTTCTATTTTTATTATCTATTACTAGGAGTTGTACTCGCGCGATGTGCGGTCATTATTAAAAAGTATTAATTAAGTTAAATTTTCACCGAGCTTGTTTGAACATATTAGATCGTATTGCTTTAATAAATTTCAATTGTCATCTTATTTGTCAATATGATATACCTAATAATAAAATCTCTATTAAATTAAAGGACTTATATAGTCGTTGAATGACTTTATGTTCTGTATTTTTGTTTATTATATTATTCAATGTTCAGTATTTACATTGTTAATAGAATTTCTTAATTAGCGTATTATTTTGTTTAATGTTTTTGTCTGCTCGCTTTCTTTTAATCTATTAAATTAAATGGAAATATATGTCATCGAATAACTTTTTTTTTCAGTATTTTTTAAATTATATTATCCAATATTTAATATAATTACATTGTTAATAGAAATTATTAGCATATAACTTGTTTAATATTTTTGTGTGATACTTTCTTTTGTAATATAATAGAAGATTCATATTTTATTACTCTAGAAAGATTATTTTATTTTAAATTTTATTATGTTGTTCTCAATAATATTATCTGAATCTTAATGAATAAATATACTTTTTATTTCAAAAAATAAAAACGAAAATGATTTAAATAAATAAAATAAAGAAATTAACTAACCTAAACCAACCCTTACATTGTTAATAGAAATTGTTAGCATATTACTTGTTTAATATATTTGTTTGCTAATTTTTTGTAATATAATAGAAGATATATATTTATTACTCTTGAAATATTTTTTTATTTTAAATTTTATTATATTTTTCTCAATAATATTTCCTAAATTTTTAATAATAATACACTTTTTTATTTCAAAAAATAAAAAAGAAAATGATTTTAAAAGATGAAACAAAGAAATTAACTAACCGAAACCAATCCTCACCTGTGTTTGAGTAGTTAATTTTAGGTAGTTAATTTCTTTATTAATTAGACTTTTCTTCTATGTTTAAATTCAAATTCAAAAAGAGAAACTAATTATTATTAAAAAATAATGCATAATTTAATTTTTTTTTAAATTAAAATTAAAGAACAAACAAATTATAGATATAGACTACCATATTAGGAAGAAACTACTCCCCAATTTGGATTGGTTTTTTTTTTTTTTTTTTCGTTTTTCCTTATTTTAGAATAATTTTAAAACTCCAAATTTGTTAACTCAAAGAGAGTAACTAATTATAACAATACATAATGCATAATTTAAATCATTTAAAATTTAAACTAAAAAAATTATTTATTACTTAATTTGAATTGAAAGTTTTTATTTTTTATTTTGTTTTTTATTTTAAAATAATTTTAAAATTCCAACTTGAAACTACTCCTCAATGTGAATGGGTAGGTCTTTTTATTATATATTTTCATTTTTTTTATTATAGCTAATTTTATTTTTTCTTATTTGTCGTTTTTTATTTTAAAATAATTTTAAAACTTCAACTTGAAAGTACTCCCCAATTTGAGTGAGAATTTTTTTTCTATATATTTTTGTTTTTTTATTATAGTTAATTATAAGATATCCTTATTTATTAATTCAAATAGAGTAACCAACCAATTGATTCCAGATTTAAAATTCAAAAGCTTTTTTAGTTAAAAAGGTAGTTTGTTTTGTCCTAATGCCACTTGGCTTTTTGAGGTTATGCCACTTGTATTAATATTGTGCTTTTGTCTCTCCTTTTATTATATATAGATATATAAGAGAGAAGAGGAGGTCGACCAAGGGCATAATGGTTATTTCAAATATATTAGTGCATTGTTTGCTTGTATGCTAGGCTCAAAAGTTTGCTTGTGGGTTCTTAATAACATGAAAAATCAAAACTAACGTGGTCATAAGCTATTAAATTCTTTAGGTGGACCTCACTTTCCATTCAACCTTCACTATCTTCATTAAATACATTACTTGATTGTTATTATTATTTCAATAAGTACTTTTAACTAGAAAAATTATCTTTTTGGTAATTTTATAATTCAAATGTTCACCTAATTAAAAATATTATGGTAACATACATTTATATATGACGATTCTATTATCTCTTTATGTAATATTATTTTATTTATTTTATTTATTAACTATTTCAGGTAAAGAAGGTTTTATTAAAAAAATTAGTGATAATTTATGTAGATTTATATTCAGATGTTCTTATATTATTATCAATTGATATTATTTTATACAAAGTTCTCATTAAATTGCAATATCAATTGGAATACTTTATAAATTTAGGAAAAACTTATTTAAAAATAAAATATAGTTTCAAGTTCCCTTTTTATTATAGAATATGAAAATTTATTCAAATTGTATAATAAGTATTCCCTCCCTAAAATATGATTTGAGAATATCTGAAGTAAAAAATAAGATAATTAATTTGTGAAAAATTTTTCTTTTAAAAATTATTATATATTAGGAAGTATGAGAAATGTTGTCATACAGGATTATAATTCCCCCTCTATGATCGAAGTTAGTTGGGTACTTCCTCTATTCAATAAGAATTCAATATTATATAAATTTCAAAATACATAAATATATAATTAATTATTTAAAAAAAATCTCAACGAATAACTATTGTGTTGAAAATTGTATTATACCCTAAATAGTATCCCAATCACATCAAATGAAACTAGAAAAAACTGCAATATTTCAATTTAAGGTCAATTTGAATAGTACTTAGAGTGATCAATACATTAGATAATTTTTAATATTATGTCATTAAACTAGAACAAAATATAAATTTTCTTGTTAAAAATTCTTAATAATTAAAATCACAATTATTATTTCAAAGAACCAAAAAAATACTTTTTCATCAACTATTTAAGAACAAAATTAATATGTTTTATTATTCAAATTTTGATTAGTATAAAAAGAAAAAGGAATACATTAACACAATTGAAAATAATAAAGAATAAAACTATATATCATTCAATTTAAACAATGAGAAAAATACATCACGACTTATTTTTCAACTGACTTTTTAATCGTTATTTTATAGTACTTAATTTTAAGTTTGGTGGTGCAAAATTTTTTAGAATAAAAAGTGTAGACCCTGTGTAGCAATAATTTAAATTGTACTTGAATTATTATGTAATCATTGTATAATAAAATATCAAACTTCGACAAGTATTACAAAGTGATTGATATAGTAATGCGATTTCAAAAAAATTAAAATGCACATAATGCAAAAGATAAATAACAATACATGTAATCGTGGTTCTATACATTATTACACAAAAGTCTATTCTCTTTCTTCTTTTCTTAAAGGAGTATAAAGTGTGTAATTAACAATAGACCAAGAAATATTAAGAGAAAGAAAAAAAGAAAGAAGAAGAAAAAAAAGAAGCAACAATTGGGCCTGTGCATCGCACGAGTACATCATCTGATATAAGAATAAATAAGCTGGCAATAACAACCGGGTCGCGACACTTATCCAAGAGTATGTCGATTTATAGTTATAAAAATATTGTTATTGTTATGAAATATTATAATTATATCAGTGGATGCCTATAACTCTTAAAGAAGCTACCCTCACTATCTTCTCCATTAACCTTCCACTACTTCTTACCATTATGATTGTAACTCGCATACCTCCATAATCTCCCCATAAGCATCCTCCATGATTTCAAATGTTTAATGTCATGTTTATGACATTCTTTTGTATACCTCTATATAATACTATAAATAAAGGATGCGAAGTGATATTGTACACACTTGAATACATGGAAGAAATAAGAATCTCTCCTTTCTTGCTCCCTACCTTCTTGTCTATTTTCTTATTTTATATTATTATTTTGAGCTAAGTTTTTTAACAGTTATTTATGCTCATTTTTTTTGTTAAATACTATCATTTATTTTAGTTGCTTTAATTAAGATGGGATAGAACAACATTGAACTAACAACCTATCTTATTTCCTATTAAAAAGTCCTCCCCTCCCCCCCCCCCCCCCCCCCCCAATGTGTAATTTTGGGTTGGCTTTAATATATATATATATAAAATTATTTATTTATTATTATTATTATTATTATTTGTATCCTATATAATGTGTGTGTGTGTTGTTTTTAATGGAATATTAAAAATATGCAAAACGTAATTTAGGATACAAAAATGATTTCGAGAAATGCCATTCATACTTATAAGTTGCTATTAATGCGACTTAGAATCGCAATAGGTAAATGTGGCTTATGTCAATAGCTGAATGTTACTTATAATCACAATTAGTATAAATGTGAATTCGTAAATGCGACTTATACTAAATCGATTTGTAAATCGCATTTACTAAATCAGCTCATACGTAAATGCGACTTACTAAGAATTACTGAATCCACTTATAAGTCGAGCGGTTTATGCTCGCTAGTCAGTGTCTTTTATTTTTCATGCGCTAATAGCAATTAAGTAAAAGTTTGCGGTTGCGGGGTGTTTCTCCGATTGACACGTACTTCCTAATGTAACACCGTCTGTCACTGTTCAAGTGTCCTCATCTTCCACATTCAAGAAATGAAAAGGGATTATGGTAAAGCGCTGAGTTTCTGAAGACTGAAGAGGAATCTACTTCTTCTGGGTTTGTCCATTTTGCTCTTTCCTTAGGTATGTATATTCCTCTTACTTGATCCCTCGTAAATATTACGAGAACCCAATTTGCCACTCGCATAACAACAACTTTACCCCGAGGCCATTCAGAATTTTTCTTGTGTTTAGTTAATTTAATTTAACTGGTTGAATGCAATTTATGTTCTTTCTCGTTTTAGAATTCTCAAAAGAAGGTATAGAAGTTTAATTATCAATTTATACTTATTTGAAAAGCCAATGAAGCTTTTCCAAGCAGCCAGGGTGAAGCAAATCATAATCTTCTTAACTTTTCTCCAAATGTGGATCACCCTTCGCATTTGTAGTTTCATTACGAACTGAGCTAATTATGCTAGCAATGAAGTGAAGGAAATAACATGTTGTGACCAACACTAGTTTGTAAGATAGATAATAGTAATACCTGTTATAATGTGAACAACAAACTTGAAGTCTTCTCTTTTTCTACTTTTTTTTACTTATAACTTTATGATGTACATTATGTTGGTGAAATATATTTAGGCTTTTCATATCTTAGGCCGAATGTGTCCCTTGAATGCAATCGAGAAGTTGATTGATGGATAGGGTAATATGAACATAGCTTCCAGAATTAGGGGATGATGTGCAACAATGGCTAATTGATGAGAGGTATTTTTGTTAACGTCACAATCAAATGATGTAATCAGATCATCTGCTTCTCTATTTTAACACACTATACCTGATTTGTGGTTTCCTATGATATTAGTGCGAGTAAACCTAACCTCGCCAAATATGCTGGTGACATATGTATAGACCAGGATATAATGGCTTGCAGGACATTTGTTGATCCTGGGGGCTGGTTTGTGCTTTACGCCGAATAGCTTGCTTAGGCTCCATTCAGTTCCTGTTAAACGCATTTTTAATCTCTCTTCATCTCTCTTTTATCGACCTCTTAACTGTGGGTATTAACTGTACTATAGATACTATGAGCAGTTCTCCTTGTTACTTGCACATTCTGGAGTAGACTTGTTTATATAGGATGGGCAGCCCGGTATACTAAGCTCCCGCTATGTGCGGGGTCCGGAGAAGGGCCGGACCACAGGGGTCTATTGTACGCAGCCTTACCCTGCATTCTTGTTTATATAGGATATGACCAATAAATTGCAGATTATGGTATTTCTCCTGAAGTAATTTTCATGCCCTAACGTTCTTTCTTTTTCCATATCTAATTTTTTAGTAGTTCTTCTTTGCTTTTATTGTTGGCAGAATTAGTTTGGAAGGCGGATAACTGTTGAATGCCTTATGGTATACTTTTGGTGAAGAAATTGTGAACACAGAAAGTTAGTAATATCAGACATGGAATGCTTACATCCTGAAAAGAAGGTTAAGAGAATTATTTGGAAGCGGTCCAAGGAGAAACCGAATGGGGAAGACTCTGCTGAAAATGGTATGTCATTGATAAAGATGGAAGGTAATGTGAAAAGGAGGGCCCATTCCGATCCAATGACCAGTGATTTAGACAGGCAGTACATGATGTCCCTTCTCCCTCTTCCCAACTTGGAAGAATGTAACTCGGGGGTCTCTATTGTCTTGACTGGAACAGCATGCAAAGGGGCAACTGGACCACCTGTTGGAGTGGTTGATATTGGTGTTGGTGAATCTGCATACTATTTTCGTATTGCCCTACCTGGAGTCAAGAAAGACCCTGGTGTGTTACTTTACCTTTAACTTGTTGCCTTTCTATTATCTGTTTGAACATACTAGGACATACTAATCTGCTTAAGTTCTTAGTCTGTGAAGATCCTGGAATTTAGTGTATGTGAATCTGACATTACAAAACTTATAGTACAACGTCCAAACTGCAGAAGGTCATAAAGCATTTGTAATTCATGAAGCTTGTGCTTAGACCAAGTCCACACGTTTTCCCTTTTACTAATTTTACCTACTGTATGAATAAGGGCTTGCATCTTAAACGTGACACAGATATTCGTGGCAGTAGCGATGTAACATCTTATATTGCTGAATCTTTTTTTCTGCCACTGATCACCGGCTGTGTAACTTATCATATTGTGTACAACGGAATACACATTTTGTCTCATGTATTGCTGACCTCTTTTGCCTGCCACTGATCATCAGCTAAGGAACTTGTCATATCGTATACAATGGAATACACATCAGGTCTCATGTAAAAGTGCTTGTTAAAATGAGGAAATTTGCCCTCAAATATTAGTACAAGGAAGTTGGCTCGACTAGGAAAGTGCATTATGGTGCATGTCACTGCTTGTTGCTATGGGATACTGATGAGTCTGTTATGAATTTAATGTTTTCACTTACAATATATTGTTTCATTGATGACAAGATACCATTTTGACAGCAAGTAAAAGCTAGTATATCCGAATGGCTGTGTGTTACTTGTTTATTCTCCCTAATGCATACTTAACTGGGATTGGTTCATGGATTGAGTCCAATTTAGACAAAAACATCTAACAGATATCTTTCAGTATTAAGTTTGTAATGTTCCCGCGTGACGTCTATTTGAGAAAGAAATAGTTAGGTAATAATTAGGTGGAGATTCTTTGTTAGGTAATAATTAGATGGAGATGCTTCTGAATTTACTCTATCAGTATCGCCCTTGCTAAGATCTTCATATAGTTTTTATTTTGACGTCCAGTAACCATGACATTATCATAGAAGAGACTGTTAGCCTGATAGTAATTCTAGTACATCAGACTTCTCTGTGTGGAATTCATTGTCCAAGTAGTCATTGTCCAATAGTTAAGAAAGAATCATTACAACAGAAATCAGTCTATCACTCCAAAAGCGATATTGGGCGGTACACAGGAGTTCTTGGCGTACTTCCAAGAAGTTCTGAATACAGATATTCAAGTAGGCAAAGAAGTGAACCTGGCATCCGAATGCCCTTTTAGTTCTTGCATTCCCTATTGAGACAGCCTGTTTTCTCATTTTACCATTTTCAGCAACTTTCATCTTATCATTGTTGCTAATGAATTCTTTAACCTCTTGTTGCAGGTGAGTTCAGCTGTGAGATAGAAAAAGATGGTAAGGTCCTTATTCGAGGATTGACGTCAACTGGTGGAAGAATTGTCTCAAGATGTTCTCGGGTCTTTGATATGAAAATTCAGCAACAATGCTCATCTGGACCTTTCAATGTCTCCTTTAGGTTGCCCGGGCCTGTCGATCCTAGGTTGTTTTCACCAAACTTCAGATCTGATGGCATTTTTGAAGCTGTTGTTGTGAAATACGAAATGTAGCTGGCAATGTGTAGATAACCACGGAAGCCAGAATCCACCACAGAAAGCTGTTTCACTGAAGTTCCTTAATATGGATTAGTGCCGACTAATGTGCTGTATGTACTAACTTGTAGGTTTTTGTATGGTTCAGATAATGACATGTTTCACCATGTAAATACAGCAAACTGCAGTTCAAATGATTCCCTACTTCATATTGGACCATAAAAATAGCATATTTACTGCAATGGCACTGAAATAGTGAAATTCAAAGGTGTTATTTCCATAAGTGGAACCTAATTTTCCGAAGAAAAAATCACTTGAAAGAGCATTTTACAATGTTCAAGATAGCTTATGAATTTATTCTGAGGGAGGGGGCTGTCTTCTTCAGCATGCCAATAAAATAAAATAAAATAAAAAGAAATATGACGCTCACACTAAATGAATAACATGAAAATGTTGAAACTTGAAATAGAAGTACAATTTTGTTCATTGTTTAGGTTATATTCTTTAAAATTATTCTGAGTTCGTCAATGGCAACAACAACAACAACATATCTCTGCGTACCCCTGCCTGGAGAGGTAGAGAGGCGAGTACGTCAATGGCAGCATCATATACAAATGTATTCATGAAGTTATGTTGGACAGGAAAATAAAATCAATCTACTCTTCCATCTTTCTTTAACATATATTTCTTTCGACAGATGCGGGGTGGACAAATGAAGTAGATATGCAGTATTTGGAAATGGAAAGATGCATTTAATGAGTACTGCTAACAAGTATTTGGTTTACCTAGAAAAGTAGTAATGGTTTCATCTCATGTCCAAACAAAGACATTCAACGGATTCAAACAGCCAAATGTCTGTTTTATTCAAATGTGGCACTTCAAGGTTGATTTGAAACGTCAGTCCTTGCTGGAACACCTGCTTTCCCATGCTTTAATAGCACTCTCACTTCACTTGACTGTTCAGCCCTCATTTCCTGCTGTTCTTTCTGTGAATTCAACGAGGTAAATTCTGCTCTTTCTACTTCAACTGATTTGGTTTTAATTTACTTAACTCTATCTTCTGCTTCATTCTCACCTGCATTTTTCTTTTTTTGATTTTGTATCTGATCATGATCTGTTTCTATGCTATCATCAGTACCAGGTGAAATGCTAATTTTTGGAGTTTTTTAGGATTTGATTTTTTGTTTGCTTGTTACTTGCATTTGATATCTTTGCCAAAGCATTTTGGTCTACGGTTCATTCTTTCCAATATCACTTAGATTTCCTTACATCTTAGACATGTTGAAGAAGCTGAATTCTTTTACTTGTCTCGGGCAAGTGATCACATTAATTTCTTATCGCCTGTTTGCTTACCGTCACCTGCAACCTGCAGAAAGAAGTACAAAAAGTATAAGCACGAAGAACTTTGTGTTTCATTCACCTGGCTAGGTTTTTCCTTTCTTTTTTTATTATTATTTTTTTCTTTTTAAACTTTTTTGCCCTTTCTGGTTTCTTATCCGATGATCTGTTGCTTTGCTATTTATTTGGGATTTAAACACTCTTTGTATTAGCATTTTGGCCTAGGGTTCATTCTTTTGGATATCAGCTACATTTCCTTACATCTTAGCCATGAAAAAAGCTCAATTCTTTACTTGTCTTTGGCAATTGATCACATTAGTTTCTTGTCGTCTGTTTGCTTACCGTGACCTGCAACCTACGGAAGTATAAAAATTATAAGCATGAGAACTTTGTGCTTCATTCACCTGACTAGGTTTTGCTTTATTCTTCCTGCATTTGTTTTCATTTTTGTTTCAATTTTTTCCTTTTTTCTTTTGCTTTCTTATACGATGATCTGTTTAATTGCATAGATATATATGCATGATAAGCACTCCCATTGGAGAAGAGGGCTCTAGGGTAACGCAAATTTTAAGAGGAAAATGTGTGGGGTAGTGAAATCTACTTGCGCGTTTGTCTTAAAATAAGGGTAACTCGATGTTTGGATATAAGCAGAAAAAAAGATAAATTATTTGTGCATCACATGTTTCTTTCACGTTGGCCTTGGATCTATATCTTCGGAAGCACGTTTTTATGTGTCTATATCTGCACAGATTGCTTCATTTAGTTGTCATTATTTGACAGTCAATGTAAAATCCACAAGAGATTACGCTGGTACATGCCATTACGATTCATTAGTACGTAAATCCACTTCAATTACGATTAGTTCTGCATTAAGTGGTCTGTAAGCATGAGATTACGATTCATTAGTACGTTAATCCACTTTGATAGATTGCGACTTATATCTCATGTTCCTGCGACAAATGCTGCTTAGTTTAGTTCAAATGCTAATGGCTGCTTTCCTTGTGACAACAACGCACAAATACTGTTAAATTAAAAAATAAAAAAGACTAAATCACTTGCCATAAATCTGTTACCAATTCCTTGTAAGAGAGAATCCTGACTGAATTCCCACAATCCCTTATTCATTCTTATTTCCTTTTTCTCACTGAATTCCCACAATCCCTCTATGAATTCCTGTAAACTGATTCATTGCTTTACTAAGCTTTGTGTTTTACCATTTTTGCAGAGCAAGAGATAAAATTTTGTAAGTATGCAAAAATGACATTTACTTCTTTACTGTAAAATTCTGTGCTTACAGTAGGTTAACAAGTACCTGGACCTTCTTTACTGTATGTATATATGCATTCAAAGTTGGTCTTTTGACGTTATCTATGTTCCTGGCTTTCAGTGAGGAGTTTTCTTGCATTCATTCCATGTTTTTTATATTCTGATGAGGAGTTTGATTACAAATTTGAATGTTCATATATCCTGATTCTTATGAAAGTTTTACCTCGGCATTTACTTTTCACTTCCATGTATTCCTATTCTTCTCACTGCCGGACCAGAATTTCCAAATCATGGGTGTTCATCTGCCTTTAATCTAGATGACTGAGTTGCTAATAATCACAGAAGAGGTGCTTGATCAATGTATTTGTATTCTAATACTAGTTTCCGATATGAAAATATAGTACTTGAGCCAAAAACAATGGACCATTGGTCCCTAAGTAGGTCCGCCATTGATTCTTCTAACAGCCATGTTAACTCATAGCATGCCTAAGATATCGAGTATATCGATGTTATTGAGATGCTATGGCTCGTACTCTCATGGGCGAGTCCTTTTAATCTTTCTTTTGATGAAATCACACAGATATGAAGTTACTCTTTCGGGTTCCTTCCTAATTTCCAGTATTGCAAGCTATGCACAGTCTTAATACCCTTGAGTTTTACAATCTGCAGGAAGAAAGTTTCTAGGGAAACACTGGGAATATGGCTGAGTACTTGAATATGGATATAGAATATCCCTTTTCATACCAACCAGATGATGTCGTACAAACTGGAGCAGCCGTAGAGGGGAGACCAGGAGTTCCTACTGATCCAGTGACTGTCAGTATTAGTGAATATTCATACAAGTTTAAGGTGATCCTACCGGCTGTCACGAGAAACATGTGTAAGTTCATTTCCTTCTATATATAACACACTAAAAACATCTACTTTTAGTATGTGCCGAGCTGAGCAATAGTTTGAGAACTTAAGTCAGCATAAACTGTTAGAAAGAAATTACTAAGAAACTGTTTTGACAGTTTTGCTTCCTTTTTCCCCCCTTTTTAGTTTCAAGTCCTTCTTGGGAAGATCTACATGTGCTTGCCTAAAAAACTAGGTTAGAACCCATGGCCGAAAAAGCACTTCTGCTGTTTGGAACCAGATAGTCCTCTCAAACCCCATTTTTTCATTGAGAGGAATCAAAACACAAGCTTAAACTTCTAAAAAACACAAAGTAAACTTTCTTTCTAGAGGATCTGTGCTTGCTTAGCCTAGCCTTCCCTACTATCAGCCAATCCAGGTGCAGCCAAAGCTTATTCTTTATCAACTACAAATAGTACAAAGAATATTTATCAAAAAATTCATACTGACTCTTACTTGAGGAATTTGTATGCATTTGAAAACTGATAGTCATATTGCTGAAAATCTTGTTAAAGATTGAAGAGAAACGACTAAGTGAACAATTGTATTCGCAGGTGGTTTGTCAGTTGATATTCTGTTTAATGGGGAAGTGGAGGTAGAGGGGAGAGTAAATGCTGGTGTAGTAACAAGCACTTGCGCACCAATTTCATTCAATAGAAGAGCGCGACGGGTAACTCCTCCAGGTCACTTCACTATCACTTTCACTTTGCCAGGACCTTGTGATATCAATTTTGCAACAGCCAAGATAAACTCAGATGGTGTTGTCGAAGGAGTCATTCTTAAAGATGGGATGTGTAAGGCTCATTAGAATCATTATCAGCCTGAGTGCTCTAATTAGTTCGACATGGTTAGCTTTTATTCTTAATTAAAACCAGCTTCCTGTTCTGGAAATGTACCAGTTATTATCAAACTGATCAAACTCTATCTGTATCTTTCTTTCTTTCATAAATGCAACTTTCTTAGATGAGACTACCTGATATTTGACAATATTTTCCTTATTTTTGCCAGTTTCTGTTGCATTTTACATAATGTAACTTAGTGCTGAACTGTTTTGATAAGTTTAATTGAGGTAGAAATGCAGAAGGAAGGATTACTCTAGCAATATGATATCTCTGCACTAGAATTCTGGACTACAACAACAAAATAGTTGCTTATTGCATGTTCTAGATGTAATAGAAGTAGTTCTTTTTTCTTTCTTCCTTTAGTCTGCTCTTAACAACAAGTTGCATAATTACTAGGGTAAGGTTCAACGAGCTCTTATTCGCCTCTAGCGGACTTGTATACTCTTGTCATATTGAGTATAAAAGACACGAGGAGCTGCCTTGGATATCTCGAAAGACTTGAGCTAAGGGATTGTTTACTGAATTAACATTCAACATTTTATTTATCATTCGCTGAAGTGCCCCCTTTCATTTGTCTGGTAAGAGGAATCTATCCGTAATGAGTGAACCAGTGACCGTTTTTTGGGAAAACTCTACGAAACTACGTTCTAAAGCTAGCGATTGAGGTGGGTATTAAGAAAGCTCATATTTAGGACACAGGACCAAGTCTCTTACCTTCTAACTAGTGTTGTCAAAGGCGCGTTTAAGCCCTGAATCGAGGCTCAAAACATGCCAATATGCGTGAAAAGGCGACACTAAATAATTGATTTTTTACTTTATCATTAATTTTCTTTAATTTATTTGTCCATATATTTGGTATTCACGCTTATAGATATTAGTCTTGGACTACACATACATATTTGTCGTTGTTCTCCATTTACGCGTTTCTTCATTAAAACCCACACTTTATTTGCTTAAAGCCCCAATAGCCTTATAGTTTTTTTTTGCGCTTTTCGTCTTTGATTACATAGCTTTAACTATGATCAATTCACTACCCTATTATTATGAAGTTCTATATCTAAAAGTTGGCAGTTTGTCCAATAGCTAAATGCTAGTAATTGTGAATAATGAAACTAATTAAATTTGAAAAATCTGTTAAGCAGGTGAAATAATAAAAAACCAAACAAGTATAATGCTGCCGAAAACTCTTTCGAAAGATGATCTTTCTTTGATTTCTTAGGAAAACATTGCGGTTTGTTTTAAGACGCTTAAAGCAAATCTTAAATAAATTCATATAATTAAAAGGACTGATTAATTTTCAAAAATTGCCAACAAGCTTCAAAAATAAAGACTAGTCATATTCAACTTGGTTCAAGACAAATTTAACAAATCTACGTAATTTGCATATTATATGTTTAATATGGTATGCAAATATGTGATATTTCTTCTATAAAATTAAGATTTTGACTATATCTCTCAAAATCCAATGACCGGCACTCGACACTCTATTTGCACGAGCAAATCATCCTGAATAATTTACCAAAACCATATGCACACCATTTTAAAACCCATGCATGAAACATTTTCATATAAATACTGAAAATAAAAATAATATAATTTATATATTATCATATATGTGGTGTTGGGCCAAGTTAGGGGTGATAATTTGAGTCCAAACCCGTCCAAAGATTAATGGGTTGGGCTAAACACATTTTAGCTCATGGGTCAATTTGGGCTGAACCCAAGTTAACCCATTATTTTTGATGACCCATTTAGCAGCCCAAATTCAATCCATGAATTTCACCAAAAACAAAGGAATTTCAACCCAACTTATCTAGAAAGTTACTTAGTTGCCCCAATTTTACATTTTTATATTTTTAATTTTTTTTTTTTTTCTGCACCACCCACTCACCCACCATACCCCTAACCCCCCACCCCCTTCCGTGAGCAAATCGCCTCAATTTTTTTTAACCTTTTTTTGTATTTTAAATTTTCTGTTTTTCTTTTTCGTTTTTCTGCACCACCTACCCACCCCATCCCCACGCAATCCCCCCTCGCAAATCCCCTCAATTTTTTTTTTTTACTTTTTTTTGTATTTTAAATTTTCTGTTTTTTTTTTCTTCACCACCCACCCACCCTACCCTCTACCTTCCCCGCAAAATATTTTTGAACTTACACATTTTGAGGTAAAATTTTTTTTAATGTAAGATGAGCATGATTCAAAAACATGGGTCAAGTTGGGCGGGTTGGGTTATGACCCATTGTTTAGTCCATCTTGACCCAACTCATCTTAGCCCAAGTACAATTTGGGCTGGATTAGGCAATGATCCATTTATTCACCTAAGCCATCTTGACCCGCTTAAATTCAAATCAACCCGTCCATTTGCCACCCCTATGCTCGAGCCAGTCCAGTCCGGTGCTTGGGCCGAACTAGCCCGCCAGCCACATTTAATTTCATATAAAGAAACTAAAAATCAGTAGAAAAAGGATCAGTTTGCTGAAGCTGAACTTGCCTTGTTCAAATTTCAGCTACGGGATCTCCTTAAGAAAAGAACAGTAAACCGACACAGTGAGGGTAAATTTCCTTCATTTTTTCTTTGCAAAGCATTCTATTGAATAACTATAGTCATTTCAAAATGTTCCCTTGCTAGGGTTTATTTTTTTCTGGTTTTGTAAAGCTATCAGTTTGTCTTTTTTGAGTCGATTCTTCTCTGCAACGTTTTTGGTGGACAATGTTTGTTCCTTTGAATCAGATGTAACGTTGTTCTTGTATATGAAATCTTTTTGTGCTGGCTAAATGATCGGATATAGCATTTGGCAGCAGGGGCGAAGACAGAGTGTTAGATACGGGTTAGCTTTTGGTTAGATATTGTATTTGTATTAAAAATTCGTTAAATATATATATAAATATTTAATTGCTAACCCAGTAACTAAGACGAGCTATGAGTTCGATCGCAAGTTCGGAACCCATAAACTTTAAATCTGGCTTCGCCTCTGTTTGGCAGGAGTGTGAACAGAGCGACTGCATTCACTTGAGCTCTACTTATATAGTAAAAAGTTCTTAAAAATATATGTTCCTACTAAAATTCGTCCTCTTATAGTGGGTGTAGTGCTACTTTGCACCTACTGTTTTAGTTAGATGATGTTAGCTTAAAAATCCTGTCTCTCATGACTGTTGTTCTGTAACTTGTCGAGTTTGATCAATCGTCTTCTGATCTATATCAGTCCTTATCATAAGCGAATGGGCAAAATGGGGAAAAATTAACCTCAATTGTTTGGGTGCAGCGTGTTTGAATGTCAAATAGTTAGAACAGTGAGTTTCCTGTCATTTTGTGTGGCCTGTTTGTATTTGCATGACTTGTGGAAGAAATCTGCTGTCTTCAAGTATGGCGGCAGATGCTTTTAAACTAAGCTAAATGTGAAATGTCTAGTTTCTGCTTACTATGGCTCACTCTTCATGATTATGATGGTTCAGCTGTAGGAAGTTTCTCTATGTGATTTCATGTATCTTTGTTTTGAAGCACTAAACTCGAGTCTTTACGGAAAGCCAGTGGACATTCGCTCATTGGGGTATAGGAACCTTTTCTGGAGTAAATAAATCAACTGACGTATTATGCTCATAGCATCCTTAGGGTGTATTTACATGTAAACCTGGACTTTTGGATTGTTGTTATCCGTAAAGGACCCCGGGGCTTGTTTCGCTGCTGACTTCGTCGATGTGTGTAGAACATTTGTAGACTGGAGAGGGTAAGGGAGGCTGAGTCCTGCAAAATTGTAGTAGCAGGCTTCATTAAATTTCATTCAATGTTTGTCAGGAGTCTTTATTTTGGTTACTGGTTTTGTGTGTCCGTGTAAGATAAGTGTGACTCGAATCTTACTACTAATTTCCTTAAATGCAAAATATTTAGCAATAGAGTGAAATGGGCATGAATACAGTGGAATGGATACGTAGTATTCATATAACCAACCCCGACTAATTTTTGGGTTGAGGCCTACTTGATTGATTGATTGATTGATTGGGGTTATTGAATACATGCTTGGAGGCTTTCTATTTCAATAATTGCCGAAAGTTCTTTGGATCTTTAAGGCTCTAACATCTTGACAATGTGCATTAGAACATTAATTTGATATAACCTCTAAGTTTGGTAAAACGGGAGTGGTGGGAAGGGTTTGTCACGCAAAACAGCTTTATGTTAGAGAGATTTTTTTGGTGAAAACTAAGCAAATTTAGTTCTCTTTTAGTCTTTTTTTTTTTTT
>ML398748.1:9281-43422 GCA_005239525.1 Nicotiana knightiana | reverse complement strand
CAGATATTCTAAATCTCTGTCTTATAGCCTCCAGGAAGCTATCTTGCTCGACTCATCCGTAAGCATGAATTTAGAATATCTGCTTACCTCATACTTTTTTCCCTGAAGCTAAATTCGCTATCTTACAATCTGCAGGGAGGTAACTTTCTTGACACAACTGTAAGCATGAACTCAGAAGAATGTGCAAAGTCTCATCATTCCAAACCAGCTGTCACTCTGACTGGGACTGCTGAAAAATGTGCATTTGGGCCATCACTTGGTGTGGTTGACATAGGCAATAGTGAAAATGCGTATCTTTTTCGTGTCGCGCTTCCTGGTGTAAGAAATAAATGTAAGTACTTTTAAATGAACCTCTCTATAGTTTATTTTCTAGAGGGAGTATAACAATTGAATGCAACACTGACTGCATTTATGCATGGCTGGCTTAGTAATCTCATCATGAACCTGAAATTACTATATGACCCTCAGAGTTAAGCTTCAGCATAGACAATGACGTCGAATTCTTTGATCATAATATGATGATTCTGACATTTTTCATTCCTTGAATTTGGAATATAACAATGTATTATGAACACTATCTATCAATCAATCAGTTTAGCTACACCTCAGTAAGTGGGGTTGGTTATGTGAACTCCACTATTATGAACACTGGCTATGCAGTAGTAAATGATTGAACATTAGGTTTTGGTGCAAGAGAATCATATTTACTTAAATATGGGTAAACTTTTAAGACGTGGAATTTAACAATCAATTGATGTGTATACCATACAGGTAATATAAAATGTGACATACAGAGAGAAGGGAGAGTTCGTATAGAAGGTGTGGTTACAGAGAGCGATGTCTTGAAAAACTCATCCAAGGGTTATGAGATGAAAGTTCAGCAGCTTTCTCCTCCTGGGCCTTTTACCGTATCATTCAATTTGCCTGGACCTGTTGATCCCAGATTATGTTCCCCACGTTTTAGATCAGATGGCATTCTGGAAGTCATTGTATTGAAATATCGGATACCTATTGTTTCATCTGAAGGTTTGCCTGAGAATTGGTACAATGGCTCTTTCCCAGCTTCTTGAATTCTTGTCATTCCCTGTTTCCTAACATACATGGGATTTATTTGTTTTGTAACTTTTCTCTTGAATATAGCAGTCAACTTCTAGGGGGCATACCTGTACAACAAGGGATTTTGCATTATATGTTTCATTGGATATTTTGGCTATGCTGACGTTGATTTTGAACCCAAATGTGTACTTTTGTGACAAGATAATACTTGGAGTATGTGACATTATTTCCATCTTTATCATGATTATTGAATCAGCTGATGTTTTCATATACCGGGGGGTCATTGTCTAAGTTTTCTATGCTTATCATGAGTGTAAAGCGAGTTCACTATTCGCGTGATCACTGTAAAAACCATGAACAGATAGGCTGGCAAGATTTTTAAGAATTTAGCTACAGATGATATAAATCTAATGCTGTTAATTAAACAATGTGTTTCAACAAGCTTTCTGCATTGAATGCTGTTTTCTTATCATTGGCCGGATAGAGTGTATCTGCTAATTAGAATAGCAACATCACATCCTGATATGGAAAAGTATGTTATCGACATCTTGATGCAGGACATTGTGTATAGAATTTGATTTGGCATAATAAAAAGTAGTACAACTGTTTTTGGTTTCACTGTGCATCGTTATTGTCAAACAATATGTAAAACTAGGTGTTTGCCAACAGCAAAAAATACATCTCCTTTTTGGAATTATTAGTATTTGGATAAGATGCGGAACGCGAGTTTGAGAGGGTTCGGACATGTTAAGAGGAGAAGCATAGAAGTCCCAGTTAGAAGGTGCGAGCGGTTAGCCTCTGTGGGTAGCAGGAGGGGTAGAGGTAGGCCTAAGAAGTCTCTTTTTTTTTTTTTGAAATGGTAATATATTTGTATTGAATATATAAATGGTTCCACTCTTAGTGGAACCTTTTGATAATTACAATGAGGAGTCCAGAAGAGAGGCCTAGAATGTTTTGTACCTCACAATTGGTCTAAAACATCAAAAATTAACTCATTCTCTTCTAGACATTCCTGTTTACACCAAAAATAAAAAAGTAACAGACACCTCATCTTCAATTTCTGGATTGAACTATGATTGTCCTCAAAGCATCTCTGATTCCTTTCTTTCCATATTGTCCACCATATGCATGCCGGGACAATCTTCCATCTCTCCTTCTGACTGGAATGTTCCCCATCTCTTTTCCAGCTTGCTAGGACTTCCATAATTCTCCTTGGCATCACCCAACGGATCCCCCTCAGGTTGATAAAAATCTTCCACAGTTGATCAGTGACACTACAATGCAAAAAGAGATGGTTGACTGTCTCTTCCTGAGCTTCACATAGGTGACATCTGGACACCAGTTGGTAACCTCTCGTTGTGAGATTGTCTTGTGTTAGTACTGCTTCTCTTGCTAATAACCATGTAAAGCATGGGACTTTGTATGTCACTCTTACTTTCCATATCATTTTCCTTGGCCACCCATCTTCCTGGCCATTCGACTGGTTAAATAACTTGACGGCAGATTTTACAGGGTACACACCCTCTTTTCCTCCTTGCCAGATCACCCTATCCTCAGAGTTAGATGTCCCTTTGAATTGCTCTAAGGTGTAATAAAATTCTGTCAATCTTTGGATTTCCCCGTCATTTAGGAGTCTTCTGAAGGTGAGATTCCACCCTTGACCTGTCCATAACTCTCCAATATGTGAGGCTTGTTGTTGATTGAGGTTGTAGATGTCTGGGAATAACTGCTTCAGGGTTCTTTGTCCTAACCACTTGTCCTCCCAAAAAGAGATTTTTATTCCATTGCCTACTTTAAGACTAGACTTATTGTAGAACTTTGGCCAATAATTTCTGATAGATCTCCATAAACTAACCCCATGAGGAGTGTTCACTTCTTTGGTTGTCCAACTGCCTTCTTTTCCATACCTTTCTTCTATCACCTTTTTTCATATGGATTGCTCTGATGTGGCCAATCTCCAAAGTCGCTTCATCATCAGGATCTGATTTTGAATCTTCAAATTCCTAATCCCCATACCCCCATCTTTCTTTCTTGTTCTGAGATATCCCACCTGACTAGGTGGAACTTGCTCTTCTCACTTGCACCTTGCCATAGAAAATTTCTTCTCAATGTGTCGAGTCTTTTTGCTACACTTACAGGCATAGGGAAAAGTGACATCATATAAGTAGGCATAGCATACCAAAATACTGTTGATTAGTGTGAGTCTCCCACCCAAATATAAGTACTGACTTTTCCAGTTGATTAGTTTCTTTCACACTTCTCAATAACACCATTCCAGATTCCCTTAGACTTGCTTTTTGCTCCCAGGGGCATTCCCAGATAGACTGTTGGTAGAGCTCCTACCTTTCCACCTAGAATATCCACCAAGCTGTTAATTTCCATTACCATATTTACTGGATAGATGAAACTCTTGTTCCAGTTAATATGTAATCCAGAAACAGCTTCAAAAAGGATAAATATCACTCTCAAATATAACAACTGGTCTCTGTCAGCATCACAAAATACTAGAGTATCATCTGCATACTGCAGATGGGAGACATCCAAAGAACTCGGGGTTCTAGAATTCACCCTGAACCCCTTAATCCACCTGTTAACTTTAGCAGACTTGAACATACTGTTTAAACCTTCCATTGCCAGGATGAATAAGAAGGGGGATAAAGGGTCCCCTTGCCTCAGACCTCTCTGTGAAGAAAAGAATCCCACAGGTGACCCATTTATCAAAACTGAGAATTAGACAGTGCTTATGTAAGTCTTTGAGAGAGTTATTAGGTGGGATATGGCGCAGCTGGAGCTGACCGAGGACATGACCCTGGATAGGAGGGTGTGGAGGTCAAAGATTAGGATAGAATGTTCGTAGGTAGTCGAGTGTTTCTCTTTGTCTTGCTCAGTTCGCTAGCATTAGAGCTAGTATGATATCTTTTATCTATAGATGGCTATTACTATCTAGAGTTTGATTGCATTCTTGGATTCAAACTTAATTCATCTTGCTGTTATTCCTACTTGTTGCAATTACGTTTTCTTTTTCATTCGTTCTCTAGCCGAGGGTCTCCTCTCTAACCTTCCAGGGGTAGGGGTAAGGCTGAGTACATCTTACCCTCTCCAAATTCCACTTGTGAAAAACTACGGGGTTTGTTGTTGTTGTTGGTGGTGGTTTTGCGGTAATGATTTTCCAGAGGATTTGACGATATAATAAACAACTCTCTTGGAATACCTTCCAGCAGGAACTGAAATTGTTCTATACGTACCACTGTGCAAGTGAAGGCAAATGATAGACCCTTATTCATAAAATAAACAAAAGGACCAATAATAGATCCCCATGCATTGGTAATGCCTTCTATAATTGATTGAAGACACATAAGAGGTAACTAATGATGAGAGGCATGGGTTTGTCAACAATTATTCCCATTGATTAATGTATTTGCTCTTAAAGTAACAAAAGTATATCCAATACATTTAGGACTTGGTATAGTAAGTATTAATTCTTAACGTTGAAAACCGAAAGGCAGAGATATTTCGTGGTAGTGTGCATAAGAGTCAAGGGCATAAGATTATCGAGTTTCTGCATTTCTATATTAGTTGAACCATAGTTGTTAGGTATGAAGTAAGCTCATTAATTTTACATACGAAGAATATACTGTGGCTGCTACCATAATTTTTCTCTCCTATTCTAAGTTGAATTTAAATGGAAAATATAATCGATTCACATAATCAATCATAACTTGTTTAGAATCGAGGTGTGTTATTATGATTATTACTCCCTCCGTCTCATATTAACCGTCGTGGTTACTAAAAATAGTTGTCTCGAATAATTTGTCATTTTAGAAATTCAAGACAAAATTGATTTTTTTTTTCCTTTTTTACCCTTAGTAATAATTATTATTGAAGATGGAGATAACACATAGATAGAATAATATTGAATGAAGAAAGATTATATTTTATGATATAAATAAGGATAGAATAGTTCAATCTCTTTTCTAATTAATATTTTTTAAGGGGCGTGTAAAGAAAAATACGAATATGCTGTCAGACGGAGGGAGTATTATTGAAAGTGCACTATTTGGATGTAATCTATACGTTTTCCAAACTGGATTTTGTATTGAGTTACCACGTCCAAGAAGAAGTCCAAATCATGATTGGAATATTTTTTCTTTATTAACATGACATTTGATGTTGCTTGTACCAAAGCAATGACAATATTCTACCCTCTCATCACCGGCAGTTGATTAATTAGTTGAATGGGCCAGCTCTAATTAAGAATTTACAGGTCTTCCACCAATTAAATCATGAATATTTAATCTAGATTTCCAGAGTCATTTAAGTAGTATTATACTTCATTCCATCCAATAAAACCAAAAGTGATTTTCTATAGACTTTGTTAATACGATGATATAATCAAAGTTGACAATTATTCGCATCTTCAACAAGTATCATTAGCTAGCAAAGCACACATTTCTCTAGTATTTCCTACTCCAAAGTCTTCGCTTGTCTTCTTCCCTTTCCCTCTTCCACGAAATTGCTTTCCATCTCCTAAAATGTTTCCATCTATATATATACAATCAACTTAAAGAAGAATATCATTCTGTGTGCATTTATTTCTCCTTAAACCAAGAAAATGGCACTCAAAGTCCTTACTGCCCTTGACTCAGCAAAAACACAATACTATCACTTCAAGGCGATTATCATCGCCGGTATGGGCTTATTCACTGATGCATACGACCTCTTTTGTATCCCTCCCATCATGAAACTCATTGGTCGAATCTACTATGGATCATCCAGAGATCCTGGCCAAGTGCCACAGTCCGTCACAACCGCTATGGTTGTGACGGCCCTTTTGGGCACGGTTATCGGTCAACTAGTTTTCGGCCGGTTAGGTGACCTAATCGGCCGACGCAAAGTCTATGGCGTTGCTCTCATGATCATGGTCTTGAGCTCTTTTGGTTGTGGACACTCTATATGCACGTCCAGGACATGTGTTTTATTCAGTCTTGGTTTTTTTAGGTTCTTGTTAGGGATTGGGATAGGTGGAGATTACCCTCTATCAGCAACAATTATGTCTGAATTTGCTAATAAGAGGACAAGGGGTGCGTTTATTGCTGGTGTTTTCTCAATGCAGGGATTTGGAATACTTGCTAGTTCTACTGTTTCAATGATTGTTTGTTCTATTTTCGATCGTGCTACTTCAGGAAGAAGTGAGAGTACACCTCACAGTGCAGACTTAGCTTGGAGAATTATACTAATGATTGGCGCTGTTCCAGCAGGGTTTACCTATTACTGGCGCATGATGATGCCTGAGACTGCCAGGTAAATTTGTTTCAAATCGCCTTGTCGAATATATTGGGTCATATTGTTTTTTTTCTGAGATATCTGGGAAGAGCCGAACCATATGGGTATACTGTATGCAAGGCTGTTTCCGTGGCTCGAACCCCTGACCTGTAACTTTCCCAGTTACGTCAAGGTTTCTCTTCTTTTCCGAGATCCCTTGGGAAATTAAGGGCTGAACTACAAGGGTCTATTGTAGACAGCTTTACCCTGTATTTTTGCAAGAGGCTCGAACTCGTGACCTCCTGGTCACATGGCAACAACTTGTCCAGTTATCCCAAGGCTCCTCTTCTTTCCGAGATCCCTGGGTAATTAAAGGCCGGACCACAAGGGTTGATTGTATGCGGCTTTACCCTGCATTTCTGTAAGAGTGTTTCCACGGCTCGAACCCGTGGGCAAAGACAGGAAATTCAACACTATTTGTCATCAAGTTTACCAATGACGCCAAGACTCCCTTTCTTTTCCTCGAGATCCCCATTTTCCAATATATTTGTCTTGTGAATTCTCTCATAAACTAAACTTGGGACGTAATTTTGATGGATAGGTATACGGCTTTGGTTGAAAGAAATGTGCCACAAGCAGCAAAGGATATGGAAAAAGTACTGGATGTTTCAGCAAGTGAAATTGCTGAGGAGTTTTGTGTTTATCCAAGAAATTCACCACCCTCTTATTCCTTTTTCTCCAAAACATTCATTCATAGCCATGGCCGTAATCTCTTTGCTTGTTCAATTTCTTGGTTTTTAGTGGATATTGTTTTCTACAGCACCAATCTCTTTCAATCCCAAATATACAAACGTTATCTTAGTAAAAAAGTAGAGGTAAATGCTTTTGAAGAAGCTTTTGAAGTTGCAAGACTCCAAGCTATTATTGCAATTTGTTCAACAATTCCAGGCTATTTTGCGACTATGTATTTTATCGATCGGTTTGGGAGAGTTAAAATCCAAATGATGGGATTCTTGTTCATGGCAATAAGTTTATTAGCAATTGGAATTCCATATTATTCATATTGGAATAATAACACCAATGGTTGGTTCATGTTTTTATATGGACTAACTTTTTTCTTCTCAAATTTTGGTCCAAATACAACTACTTTTATAGTGCCCGCGGAACTTTTTCCAGCTCGTTTCAGAACAACATGTCATGGCATTTCTGGGGCTATGGGGAAAATTGGTGCAATTATTGGATCAGTAGGTTTTTTGTGGGCTTCTCATCATAAAAAAGAAGATGGTTACTATACTCGAGGGATTGGAATGACAGCCTCCTTAATACTTTTAGCTGGAGTTTGTTTAGTTGGAATGATCGTTACATATTTTTTTACTCCCGAGACTATGGGAAAATCACTCGAGGAAAATGAGAATATTATCACTCAAATAGAATCTACTGCTAGTATGGTTTAAAGATTCATTTATTTTAATATTCTCCTAATCTTGGTTTGTTAAGTTAAACTTTTGTTTTCTACTTTGAGTTTTCACATAATATACTAATAGACTTGAGGTGACTCTATTTCAGCACCATATTGTATAGGGCGTGAAGTTGATTTTTCAGACCTCGTTAATTATGTGCCTCATGTTATCTGTCGTCTACACGCCTCTTAAGAAATATTAATTACAAAAGGGATTAAACTATTATACCTTTATTTATGCCTTAAGATAAAATCTTTCTCTATTGAATATTTATTCTATTTATGCACTATCTCCATCTTCAACAACAATTATTACTAATGGTAAAAAAGGAAAAGAAAATTAATTTTATCTTGAACTTTTAAAATGCCAAATAATTTGAGATAATTTTTTTAATAATTACGACAGACATTTTTTTTTTTATAACCACGACTATTAATGTTAGACGAAGGAAGTAGTAGTTTTTTTTAAGTTGGAAGTTGGGTGTACAAAGTTGCAGGCCATATATCATTTTCCAAGAAGGGACAACTTTCAACATTTGCCTTCTTAACATTGACTTAATTCAGCTCGTTTTTGCTTATATTAAGAGCCCGTTTGGAAATTAAAAAAAATTCATTTTTTTTCGAAAAGTTTTCAATTTTTTTGTTTGGCCATAAAATTACAACGTTTCACTTAGAAGATCAGTTTTGAAATTTTTCAAAAATTTGAAAAACTCCAAAAAATTATTTTTTCAAAATTTTTACTCACAAAACTTCAAAAATAATATTCATGTCCAAATACAACTCTAATTTCAAATACCATTTTCACTTGAAAATTTTTTCCATCTTCTTTTTTTTGAAATTTTACAATTCTTATGTCGAAAGTCCAAACGCCCACTTAATCTTTTAATTTTCTATATATTTTCCTTTGTCCTTTTCTCATTGGAAATTCCTGCCAATTATCTTATTTTTTGTAGGAGTGAAAGAAATATGTAAGAATAATTAAAGTCGTAGGAGGTACAGTTAAATAATAAAGAAACAAGAGAAACCAATATTAATTCAATAAAAACGTTACATCGTACATAGAGTGTTTTAGTAAATTATTATTTTTTTAATCAAAAGATAACAGAATGGTTTCAATGAGGAATAAAACATTTAGAAAATACACTTGGAAACTTCACTTCTTTTTGACTGGGAAAGAAACCATTTTGTTAATGCCACATTTGCCTTCACCTTTGCCTGTATTTCTCTTCATTCTAATGAAACCTTTCTCTCCCCATTTTGGTCCCCAAGAATTCTTAACAATTATATAATCTGCTCCTTTTGTGGTTCCATATCCAACCGCTGCAACCCCATGATCTAACTCTGTTCCACAATGCCCATCAAATACACCCTGCCGCGTTTCAATAACAAATACAGTCAAATCTATCTATAACAATTCTTTTTATTGTGCTGTTATAGAGAGCATATATTATAATAAAACATGAAAAATCAGTTTCAAAGAGAACTTGACTGTTATAATGAAGTGTTGTTATAGAAAACTCACTGTAATATAAGAAAATCGATTTTTGCACTTTTAGCATGAGCCAAAAACTATTTACACTCGTTAGCCATAAAAATATTTAAAATTCTAATAATTTTGTATATAACATAAATAATATATATATATATATATATATACAAAAAATATATACATTTTTCGGTTATTATTGCTATACAGTGTCATTTTCTTAATTTTATGTGCAATGCTATTTAATTAATACTAGTGAGTTTATCATAATCCAGAGATAGTGTACAAAAATAACTGTACAATCAAGTAATAAGATAATTATAGGTAAATTCTGTAATAGATATTAATTATTGACCTGTTAAAAGTGGTATATAACAAACCAGCTATATATTGACAATATAAAAATGTCAGTATATATAAATTAAATCCATTAATAATAGCAATCCTAAGAGTTTTTGTTTAGAAGTGTTTTTACCCCACTATAAAATTGGAAATCTCTGCCAGAAGCCTCAATAGCCACACTTAAAGGTTGGTTTGCAAGTGCTTTCAATAGACTTTGTTCATCATTTGCTGGTACATCATGATATCCATCAATTGTCACCACCTCAGATTCATCCTGAAACATTCAAATTAACTAGTATTGTCAAACATCTCTCCCAATATTTTTGATATTATAGCGGAGTGATGTTATAAAGAACATACATAAAAATTAATTTCGGAAAAACTTGATTTTTATAGTGAAGTATTGTTATATAGGGATGTTGTTATAGGGAGGTCTCACTGTACCATTAAGAAATATTCTGTGATTTGGTAATTAGTAATTATTAATTAATATGGACTTACTCTCTTTTCATCACAAGTTCCTTCTTCCATAAGGTAAGGATAATCATCTTCTTTGTGAAGACCTCCATTAGAGATGATGAATTGAAAAGCATAATCCATTAGGCCTCCATTGCAACCATTGTTGTATGTTGTGTCACAGTCAATGAGCTCTTGTTCTGACAATGATGTCAAATTTCCTGTCTTTATTTGGTTTATTCCCTCTACTGCCGCTACCGTTGAGAATGCCCAACAACTACCTGCACTCACACACATTCAGTGTACATAAATTAAATCCTTATATATTATATATTTGCGACTATTTCATCTATATAATCGAAATATATAGGCATCATATCACATGAATCTTGATTTGTGGTATTGTAACATGTATATTATATATATTCTTCGGGTATATAAATTAAATCCCTATTATAAATGTGCTGACTGTTTGATCTATATGATCAAAATAGGGGACTTTCCAATCTCCGGTATATTATGCTGGAAGTTTTCGTGACAGCATAATATGATAGAAGTTTATACACAGGTACTCCAATCTCTAGTATATTATGCTGGAACTTTCTGTGTTGCAACAAAATAATGGATATTTTTCTATGACTTTGCAAACACCAGCTATTTTTCAATTACTAATCCTAAAACTGGCTAGCCAGTGCTATTTCATCATCAAAATAGGCAACTTACCACATGAATCTTGGTTCTTGGTGGTGTAGAATGTTATATTATATATATTTTTCATGTATATAAATTAAATCCTTATTGAATAATAGTTTGGTCTACATAATCAAAATTAAAGTACGTACCACATTGACCCTGGTTCTTGACAGGAGTGACAGCACCTTTCTTTCTCCAATCAACAGATTTTGGCAAATCCACAAAATCTCTGTATGCAAATTCTTGCTGAGATTTTTCTCTATTGTTAAGCAATTCATGGTCAACTTTGAGTCCTAAATACATCTTCTTGAACTCATCATGGCTCAAATCAGCAAACTCATTTAGACCAAGCCAATAGTTACTAACAATCTTATTAGTCTCATCAATATGCTTCAAATTATCCTTGAAAATCTCAAACCTATGCAATTTCTCTTCAATGCTCTTATAAATCTTGCCATGTTTATCCATCCAATGCTCAAAAAGATTAATAAGCTTATCAATACAAGTCAAGTCATCTGAAGAATATCCAACGATCGAATGATCGCGAGCGAATGAGGTGCAGGCCAGGAGGGAGATAGTAAAAAGAACTAGAAATGACAACTTGAAAATAGAGAAAAAAGCCATTTTCTGTTGGATTAGTAGCAGTAGGATTTAATATTGTTTGGTGCTTAGGATGAATGAAGAATAGAAGGGGAGAGATGAGGTTTATATAGTGTTGGAATTCTTGATAAGTTTGCTTTGAAGCAAAGTATGTTTGTGTTATATTAATTGTATATACTTACTAGAATAGATGGAGTAGCAGTAGGAAATTCAGTGCACGCTGAGACTTAAAGCATCGTGCTTTTTGACTTTGGATTGAAAGGAAAGCTTGTTTCTTTCAAGATTCATAACTTCTTACGAAACATGTGATGCTAATTGCTATGCTTATACGTTTTTTGTTGCACTTGTTGAATGCTACTAATGATTAGGGATGGTAATGGTGCGGGGCGGGTGCGGATTTTGTTTGATGCGAAACGGTGCGGGTTCAATGCGAGGCAACTTTGAATTTTAGCTTTTTTGAAACAAAGCAATCATCTCAACTACAATTTCACATTTTGTTTCACTAGCACGAATACTATTTTGATTTATAATTAACCAATGTGCATAAGTCTCACCAAAATGATATTACATAAGTCAAGATATCGTATTAGTAATAGGAAATGATAGTAACCCATTTATTTTGGAAAATCAGCGTAATACTCTTTCAGTTTTATGTTTACGTGATTCTATTAAACTCTCTATTTCATAAAATAATAGAATGTCAAACTATTTTATTTTAGAAAAAAATAAAATTGTGGAGCGGGGCGGGTTGAAAACTGAAAAAATAACTATGCGGGGCGGTTGAAATTTTTGTGGGTTTTACCAAACCACCTCTCACCCGCCCCGCTCAATTGCCATCCCTACTAATGATTATGACTCTTATACGGGCTCTTTTTCATTGCTTGTGGAAATGACATCAGGCATCCACTTTTAAGCATATTAAAGATTAGCCAATTCGTTCGAACTTCAGGATACGGTATCCTAAAGTTTAAATTGTAAGGTTCGAACTTCAGGACATCGTGTCCTAAAATTTGACTATTGTGTTCAGAACTTATGTCCTGAACTTTAAATTAGCAGTTCAGAAATTCAGGACACTTAGTATTGAATTTTAAATTAACAACTCAAATTTTAGGACACTGATCACGCCCAACTATGCCTTATAAAAAGGACTACGCGGTCGTTGCAAATATAATCCGGTTTACAAATTCGGAGTCGAATCCCACAGGGAATTAACGTACTAATCACAACTTTTAGTTCAGCAAGAATCCAAATAATCAACTTCCAACAAGATTGAATAATGACTTGAGTGCTTACTAATTAATAACAAGATAATTAAAAACTATAATTTTATTACTAACAAAGCAACTGTTGTGGACAAGATTAGGAAGATCTAGAGTTACGACTTCCCTCTTATCGGAATTCTCCCTACTATGTCTACTACAAATTCGCCTAGATACTCTCTACCCATTTTGAGCACTTTAGGTGTCATAATTCTCTTCTGAGTAAATACAACAATTTACAAAACATATTCTTCCGAATAACGCTAGCTAACACTAGTTTACCTCTCACTATAATTGCACCAAGGTTTCGTTATTGCTAAACCCACCTTTAAACCCTCTGTATTGATTCATCTTATACGTTAGAAGTGATGTTGTTCAAAACCTACCTAAACATGTAGCCTTTTCCAAGTAATAACACTAAATAGGCATAGCCGACTGAGGGCCCTTCAATCAACCACAATAATCACGTAGTTGAACAAGTAGAGAAAATTTAATGGAAAATTTATATCAAACACAACAAAGATTCATCCTCCAAGAGGTTCCATCAAACCTTATAACAAAGAATTTAGCTACTCATAATTGTTTTCACAATAACAGCATAAGAATTTATCATCAATGATAAACAATGGAAAAAGAAAGATAAAACTCGTTTCTGAATCATCCGTCTCGCTCCTTGCATGTTCTTGCCTTCAAAGTTCTTATAAAAATAGAGATACCCTCTTTTTGGGCGAGTTGGGCTTCATATAGGTCAAGGTTGGTCGCCTCTGGAATTATAAATTTAGCCTTGGAATATTTTTCTCGAAAGCACGTGCGCGGCCGCGCACCTGGGTAGGTGACCGCGCATCTGTCCGCGCACTTTGGCCAGTTTTTGCGTGACATGCGCGCCTAGTGCGCGGCCGCGCACCTGGCCAATTTCCTGCAGTCTTCTTCGTTCTTCTTTTTAAGCACACTAACCTCCTTCGATTTTCAAATGGGTTCCCAACTTATTCCATAAGATTTTAATTAGCCTTTCAATGCTCCATATTAGCTCCAAAATGCTCTTTAACGTCATCATAGCCCGAAATTGCTCCTGCAAAGCAAAAAGTTCTCAGTCAAAGCAATTTATTATCATTTAACACTCAAACATCAATAAAGTGCATGCAAATAGTGGCTAAACTACATAATTATAGCCTACTATCAATACCCCACACTTAAACCATTTCTCGTCCTTGAGCAATCAAACCACACTCTACTGCATAACTTCACTAACCGACTTTCCTAACTCATCACACCAAGAATATTTCACATAGATTAAGCACAGTAGTGTAACATCTTCACCTCAAGAGACTTCCCAAAATAACAAATAGTGATACATATTTTGGCAAGTGGGAAAGATATATTTTACATGGAGAAGCTTTTGGATATGATTAAAGCTTGCTAATGTTGGATGCTAAGCTTTAATCTACATGGACCAGCAATGTTGGCTGCTAAGCTTGCTAATGAATTTTTTCCTACTTCGATCCGCGGTAACGTGTTTTCGTAAAATACGTGTGTTAGAGGAATTGTCAAGAGAATCGGTTCAAGTATGTTAAGGCTAAGTCCTTCCGTCATTATGGCATGATCTCGTAACTACATGTTTTTAATAATGAGGCATAAGAGAAGTTCATACTCCCGAATTTATATACATTATCCTAGTCTCATAAGGTACAATATTCTCCCTTATCGGGACTTTATATTCAATTGAGTATTGTCTCCTTCCAGTCAAGAGAGAAATTTTCTATATAATATATATATATATATATATATATATATATATATTATTATTACAGTATTTTCACCACCATCGAGCTATAATCGGTGGGCAGGCCCCTATTGGGCAACCTCAGATCAGATGGTAAGTTATATACCGAGCCTACTGTGGTCGAGCTCCTATGAGAAAGCCCGGCATGGCCAAGATACAGAGCCTAGTATGGTCAAGTGCCTATGAGTGAGCCTACTACGGCAAAGCAGTTATATATACCGAGCCTTATAGGGTCGGACATCTATTTTACATACTATATTGAGAGAGTTGAATATCAGCAGGTAAACATATATTCATATTATCTTTGACTCCCAGTTACTTTCAGTTATTATATTATCAGTTCAATTTCAACTTTCAGTTATTTTATTGCCTTACATACTCGTTACATTATTTCGTACGGACGTCCCTTTTGCCTGGGGACACTGCATTTCATGCCTGCAGGTATAGACAATCAGTTTGACGAGACCTCATAGTATACGAGTTTATCATTCAGTGAAGGATCGGTAAGACTCCACCTCATTCAGAGTGCAGCCGAGTCTATGAGTCATCGTGTCGGGATTTTTCTACAGATTTATGGGTAGGCCGGCACCCTGTTCCATTTGAAGTTTAATACCCTTAAAGTTTGTGTAGATAGAGGTTCATTTTTGTACAGTATGTCAGAAGCCTTGACGGCACATATGTTTATGTTTTAAGAAAGATGGTTCATTGGTACAGTGCTTTCCCACTTATAATTATACATTACGAGTTGTGGCCATGTAGGCCCAGTTACCTATGATAGTATGATACAAAATATACGTTACGTTGGTACTCGGTCGAGTAAGGTACCGGGTGCCCGTCGTGGCCCATCGGTTTGGGTCGTGAAACTACATTACTCAATACATACAACATACATACAAAATATCAATTAACCAACGAACTACTCTACTCTACATTACTATATGCATACAACATACATACAAAATATTCCCCACCCACACTTAAAATGGTGGCATGTCCCCATGCCACACAAAGAAAACAATGCAAGTTAAAGGAAACTTCCCTGGTAACGTCAGTCCTGGTCTGAGACAGTGCCAGGGTCGAGATGGTAAGCCCTGCCAAGTGCACGCAGCCATCCCATGATCTTCCTCTCAGATTTTGCACTTTGGGTACTCAGTGCATTAACTCGAGCCCCCAAGTCCGTGACAGAAGTACGTAACCCTGCTATGTCATGCTCTAAGGCCATCATCCCCGTGTCCCATCTGACCACAGATGTTACTCAGCCTCAGCAACCTGCTCGTGTGGGGGTGACTTAGCCACAACCTCAGCGTATTGATGATATAAAGCCAACACTTCCCTTCAAAGGTGACCGAAGCTGAGTGAAACTTCCGCCCCTGTGTAATCCATATTACGTCTTTGTTTGGAACACAAATTGTTCTAAAAAACAAATTCCAGGAGGTTGGTTCTCTGCTATAGGTATCATAATAATCCTCCGCCCCACCAAATACTGGCAACCGGTAAGCCCTCATAATGGTGTCGATAGATGCATCAACACTCTTCGGTCGTACTGTGCAGACATGGCCCTCATATTCCGAGCAGTTCGCGTAGAACTTCGCACAACCATTAAATTAGCCTCATCAGGTTCTTCAAAGAAAATACCCAGCCCGCGCCGAACCAATTCCCGATACATATTGGGACAATCATTCTGGAGGGACCCCATATCAATACCTTGTTCTAGTATGGGTTTCATAGGAGCCTTCTAACTAAAACGTTCATGGGCTGAGCTGGATACAAACCTTGTGCTATCAAAGTGAGGCGCATTGGTTGAGGCCCGCGCCCGAGACGAGCCTGCATGAACCACTAGAAGAGGCACTTGTGTTTCATCTTTTCTTGGAGGGATTCATACTACCTGAAACAAATACCACTATCAGTAAATGGCACGATGTGTGGACCAAGAGCAGTTATTCAGACTTCACCAGCACAATTGGTCAAAAAACTACATTCACGAACTCATTGTGGCATTTATACAAACACTTGATGTGCAAGATCACCCAAACTCCCCAAACACCCAATTATAACCTCAATTCTCCCGCAAACATACCAATGTCTAATCCAACCCAATAAGATGAAATTTAATTATCACCTCACATACCAACAAGTATACTAGTAATACAAAGAAAAGAAAAGAACAACAATGAATTTTACTACAATACAAATAAAAGAGAAGAAGAAAAAAATAAAAATAATAACGAAAAACTAACTAAAGTAAAAGGGAGATAGAAACCCTGGCACTTACCTGAAGGAGCTTGTGAGGATTTGGGGTGGGCAGTGATTGAGTAGGGGAGATGAGGGAAATGATGTAGGTTTTGCTTTTGAAATTGGGGAGAAGGGAGGGTTTGGGCGTTTGTTCTTATGTTTAGAGAGAGGGGGTTTTCAGATTTAGGAGAGGAGGGGTCGTGTATTAATAAAAGAAAACAAATAAAGAATAAAGAACAGAAAAGAAAAAAATAAAATTAAACTAATTAAATAACCTACAAAATGACGCTCAGTGCGCGGTCGCGCACGTGCGGCAGTGAAGGTCGAAAAATGTGCGATCACATGTGTGGTTAGTGCGCGGCCGCGCATGTATGATAGTGAGGGTCCAAAAATGTGCGGTCAGTGCGCGGTCGTGCATGTATGATAGTGGGGGTCCAAAAATGTTCGGCCACGCACGTTTGTCTTTCCAAAATACTCCATTTAAGCCACTTTTAACCTTTCTCCGGATTGATTTCTTCAACCCGAGTCATTCCAGTGCGCACAATCTCATCCCTGTATATTAATAGACCTGTCAAAACTTTACAGTTCAAAGTCAAATACAAAAAATAAGAAACATAGAAAAAATATTGAGTTGCCTTCCAAGAAGCGCCTGATTTAACGTCGCGACATGACGAATTACAACAAACCCATGGGTTGCCTCCCAAGAAGTGCCTAACTTAACGTCGCAGCATGACTCGGGTTATCCCTTATCAGGAACCTTTCAAGTACACTTTCAAGATCATTTTATCTTCCCCAACCATGCCCTGGTAATGTTTTAGTCTTTGTCCATTAACTTTGAACTTGCGGGCGCCATCTTCCGAAGTAATCTCAACAGCTCCAGTTGGATGCGTCTCTACCGTACGAAATGGTCCCGACCATCTTGACTTTAACTTGCCTGGAAACAACCTCAATCTTGAGTTGTACAACAATACCATATCTCCAGGTTTAAAGTTCCGCTCAATAATATTCATGTCGTGCATCATCTTCATTTCTCCTTATATATTCTTGTACTCTCAAAAGCCTGGTAGCGAAACTCATCAAGCTGGTGCAACTCAGTGACTGCTTGTACCCGCTTCTTATATGTTGAGATTCAACTGCCTCAATTCCCACAAGGCTCTATTCTCCAACTCCACTAGTAGGTGACACACCTTCCCAATACCAATTTGTACAGTGACATGCCAATCGGAGTTTTGAAAGTGGTGCCATAAGCCTAGACTGCATAATCTAACTTTCTCGCCCAGTCTATTCCTATGGATTTCACAGTCTTTGTTAAAATGCTCTTTATTTCTCTATTTGACACTTCCACTTGCCCACTCTTTTGGGGATGATAAGGGGTGGCAACCTTGTGGCGTACACCATACTTTTCTAACAACTTGGAGAAGGCGCGATTACAGAAGTGAGTGCCTCCGTCACTGATTATTTCTATTGGGGTGCCAAATTGGGTGAATATGTTCTTTCTCAAAAAACCAATTACCCCATTTGCATCATTTGTAGGGAGCGTTGCAGCCTCCACCCATTTTGACACGTAGTCCACCGCTACAAGTATGTACTTGTTGCCATATGAGATGAAAAGCGGCCCAATGAAATAGATTCCCCAGACGTCAAACACTTCTACCTCCTGAATTGGGTTCATAGGCATCTCATGTCGGCTGGAAATATTCCCGGTTCGTTGGCATTTATCACACCCCTTCACCTATAAGTGTGCATCTTTTAACAATGTTGGCCAGTAGAAGCCCGACTCCAGCACTTTCGCAGCTGTCCTTACTCCCCCGAAATGGCCACCATATGGTGACACGTGGCAAGCCTGCAATGGAAGATTGGTCTATCTCATGGATACATCTCCGGATCATGTTATCAACACAAATCTTGAACAGATAAGGCTCATCCCAATAATACATGCGATAGTCACGAAAGAACTTTTTCTTTTGGACAGAGAAAAGGTCATAGGGGACAATACCGCTCGCCAGGTAGTTTGCACTGTCTGCATACCATGGCGCCTCCTCCATTGCAACTGCTAGCAATTGTTCATTCGGGAATGTATCAATTATATCTTCTACTTCTACTTTCTTTTCAGCTCATTCCAACCTTGAAAGGTTGTCTGCTACATGGTTCTCTGCCCCTTTTCTATCGCGGATCTCCAAATCGAATTCTTTTAGCAAAAGAACCCAACGGATCAAACGTGGCTTTGACTCCTTCTTTGCTATCAAGTACCTAAGTCCTGCATGGTCAGTATAAACAATCACTTTTGAACCAATCAAATAAGACCTGAATTTGTCGAATGTAAACACCACAGCCAACATATCTTTCTCAGTCATGGTATAATTGAGTTGTGCACCACTTAACGTTCTGCTTGCATAGTAAATTGGGTGCACCCGTTTGTCCTTCCGCTGCCCCAGAACTGCTCCTATAGCATAGTCACTCGCGACACACATGAGCTCGAACGGTTGCTCCCAGTTGGGTGCAACGATGATTGGTGATGTCACCAGTCTCTTCTTTAGCTCCTCAAATGCTAACCTCCAGTCATCAGAAAACACAAAGTATTAATCCTTTTCAAGGAGTTTACATAAAGGGTTAGCAATTTTAGAGAAATCCTTTATAAATCGCCTATAGAAACTGGCGTGCCCAAGGAAACTTCTCATTGCCTTGACCGAAGTGGGCGGTGGCAACTTCTCAATCACGTCAACATAGTGTGGTCGACCTCAATAACCTTGTTGTACACTCGATGCCTGAACACTATACCTTCTTGTACTATAAAATGGAACTTCTCCCAGTTCAACACTAAATTTGTCTCCACAGACCTTTTTAACACTTTTCTTAGATTGTGAAGACAATATTCGAATGAATCTCCCACCACTAAGAAATAATCCATAAATACTTCCATAATATCTTCAACTATATTAGTGAAAATGGCTAGCATGCACCTTTGAAAGGTGGCCGGTGCATTGCATAGGCCAAACGACATTCTACGAAAGGCAAAGATGTCGTACAGACAAGTAAATGACGTTTTCTCTTTATCCTCATGTGCTATTGAAATCTGATTGTACCCCGAATATCCATCCAAAAAGAAGAAGTGAGACCTCCCTGCCAATCTATCCAACATTTAGTCAATGAATGGCAAGGGGAAATGGTCTTTTCGGGTGGCTATTTTCAGTTTTCTATAATCCATGAAAATTCGCCAACCCGGGCCGTACGAGTCGTGATCAACTAATTATTCTCATTCTGCACTACAGTCATTCCACCCTTCTTTGGCACACACTGAACTGGGCTGACCTAGTTACTGTCATAGATGGGGAAGATGATACAAGCATCTAACCACTTGATCACTTCTTTCTTCACCACTTCTTTCATGTTCGGGTTCAGCCTTCCTTGATGTTCCCTAAAAGGTTTTTGCCCATCTTCCAGTAGAATCTTATGCATATAAAATGTCGGGCTGATCCCCTTAATATCTGCAATGGTCCAGCCGATTGCAGTTTTGCATTCCATTAACACCTGTAAAAGTTGTTCTGCCTGCACATCTAACAAACTGGATGAGATAATAACAGGTAAAGTGGATTTAGATCCCAAGAAGGCATACCTGAGGTGAGACGGTAATGGTTTTAGCTCCAATTGTGGTGGATCTTCAATTGATGGCTTAGCAAGAGGTGTTTTTCTTTCTCCTAAGTCTAAAGGCTCGAATTCGAGCTCTCTTTTCCAGTACCCTCACCCTTCAAGGGCCAAAACCCACTCTGCCAAGTCCTCACCATCCATTTTTTCTAAGTGCATGAGGCATGCTGCTAGAGGCTCTTTTGCGTTTAGAGTCTCATCTTCCTCCTCCAAAATCACATCCACAACCTCTATTAGAGAGCAGTTAGCAAACTCACTGGGTCGACACATAGATTTATGCACATTGAACGTTATCTCTTCATCGTCCAGTCTCATCTTTAACTCCTCGATTTCAAAATCAATTAGAGCTCTTCCAGTGGCCAAGAATGGCCTTCCCAGAATTATGGGAATCTCCTCGTCAACTCGGCAGTCCAGAATGACAAAATCTGCCGGAAACACGAACTTTCCAACCTGCACCAACACATCATCAAGTATACCTGAGGGCCTCTTCACCGTTCGATCGGTTTATAGTAGCACAGATATGGGTCTTGCTCTTTCAATGTCTAACCTTTTATAAATAGCCAAGGGAATCAGGTTTATGCTCGCCCCCAAATCACAAAGTGCCTTAGAAAAAGCATAGTTGCCCATTGGGCATGGAATTGTGAAACTCCCTGGATCAGACAACTTCTTAGCTATGGGTATCGTCACAACAATACTACATATCTAAGTGAGTGTAACCGTGGGCAAGTCTTGAAAGTTGAACTTACGAGACATCAAGTCCTTCATCATTTTAGCATAACTAGACATTTTCTTCAAGTCATCAATCAATGGAATGTTCACCTGGATTTGCTTCAACATCTCCATGAATTTCTTATACTGCTCCATAATCTTTCTGATATTTGGCCAATCTCTGGGGGAAGGGTACTGGAGGCTGCTTATTTCCTGTGGTTTGAGTTTGAACCTGTCGGGCTCAATTTCGACTGTCTTCTTTTTCACTAACTCAGTTTTCTCTGCAATTTGTTTTTCTTTTCTAGATTCAGCTGGTGCATGTTGTACCGTCACCTTTGTTAACCCTGTTGAATCATCTATATCGATTGATACTGGCACAAGTGTTTCAGTTGGTCGGCTTCCGTGAGCAATTTCTTGCTCTAGATCAAGATCTCTACCATTTCTTAAACTCACCGCCATAAGCTGTTTCGGTCCCTGTTCTTTTGGATTGACTTGTGTGTCTGCAGGTATTGTCCCTTGAGGACGGTTGTTTAGATCCATAGAGATATGCCCTAATTGAATCTCAATACCCTTTATCGTTGATTTATATGAGCCCACACTCTCTTGCATTTTTCCATTGGACCCAATCAGTTTTTGCAGCATTCTGTTGTTGTTGTCCAGCATTCCCTTAAGTTCAGCAAACCATCCTCTTGTCTCACAATCTGTTGTTGTTGAGGCTGTTGATAAGCTAGCTGCTGATTTTGCTGATTATAGCCCTATTGTCTTTGGTACGGCACCACTTGACCCTGTGGTCTCATGGCAAGATTGTTACCATTATTGTACTGTTGTTGTGTTGGTCTATACTGCTGATTTTGTTGTCCCCAATTCTGACCACCTTGCCGATGTCCTCCATAGTTGGACACATAGTTTATATTCTCCTGATGGTTCTGGTTGTCACTTTCTGCACTCCACGAGCATACATAAGTTTGGTTGATGCATGGTGTACATAAACCCTCATTAGTCGTCAACTATGTGTACTTGCTGCTTCTGGTCTAATTCATCAATCTTTGGTGAGGATACTCATTTGCATCATTAGAGTGGCCATATTTTCAGCTATGGAGTTATTTGGATCAAAAGTCACTAAATGAACAACAAGAGTGATCATAGAGTCTCTTGTCATCCATCCTGAGTTTTGAGCCATTTTATCGAGTAAAATCTTGCATTCTCTGAATGATTTGCTCAAAAATACTCCTCTTGCTGAAGCATCGACATTGGCCTTCAAGCTGTCTGTCAATCCCATATAGAACCGTTGCCCCAACATCTGATATGGAATGACATGATGAGGAAACTTAACTAGCATACTTTTGAACCTCTCCCACGTTTATTGTAGTGTCTCTATTGGTCTTTTCCTGAAGCCCAATACCTCGTCAACTTGTTTGGCAGTCTTATTAGGTGGGTAGAACTTGTTAAAAAATTGCTTGACTAATTCCTCCCAAGTAGTGATGGAATTTATAGGGAGTGAATTGAGCCAAGTTTGAGCCGCTCCCGTCACCGAGAATGGAATCAACAACAACCTTATTGCTTCTGGTGTCACATTTGATTGCCTTTGTGTGACATATATCGATAGGAAATTTTTCAGTTGAGGATCTTCAATGTAAGATCCTGAGAACAGTCCCTTGTTCTGCAACAAATGTAGCATGTTGTTCGTAATTTGGAATGATTCCGCTTGTATATGAGGGACTGCAATTGTTGTTGCTAGATTTTCAGCGGTGGATTGTGCCCAATCATATAATGCTGCTTCTGGTACAAGAGGCACCACACCCTGATTGCTTAGTTCATTCGCATTGTTTCTGTTGTTAATTGGATTTTCTATTTCGTCAACCATGTCTGGTTCGATCTGTTCTATCAAGTTTTGTTGTTGTTTGCTTTTCTTGTTTGCATGATTTAGTGCCTTAAAAACTTTCTCAGGATCTGAGAATGCTTTGAGTAATTCACCAGTTCTTGAGGAGTTCATAGGCATGCACTTTTAACACCCAAGACTACAAACGTTAGAAATTCAATGTATTTAGTTTAAGATGAAGAAAATTGACTACACTAAGAATTCTAGCTCTTCTTTTGCGGCAATTAATAATACTGTTAATTCTCCGACAATGGTGCCAAAATTTGATCACTCCTAACTATGCCTTATAAAAAGGACTAAGCGTTCGTTGCAAATATAATCCAGTTTACATGTCCGGAGTCGATTCCCACAGGGAATTAACGTACTAATCACAACTTTTAGTTCAGCAAGAATCCAAATAATCAACTTCCAACAAGATTGAATAATGAATTGAGTGTTTACTAACTAATAACAAGATAATTAAAAACTATAATTTTATCACTAACAAAGAAACTGTTATATACAAGATTGGGAAGATCTAAAGTTACGACTTCCCTTCTTTTCGGAATTCTCCCTGCTATGTCTGCTACAAATTCGCCTAGATACTCTCTACCGATTATGAGCACTTTAAGTACCATAATTCTCTTCCGAGTAAATGAAATAATTTACTAAACGTATTCTTCTGAATTACGCTAGCTAGCACTAGTTTACCGCTCATTACAATCGCATCAGAGTTTCGTTATTCCACAAAACACACCTTTAAACCCTTAGTATTGATTCCTCTTATACGTTAGAAGTGATGTTCAACAACTACCTAAACATGTACCATTTTCCAAGTAATACAAACTAAATAGGCATAGGTGATTGAGGGCCCTTCAATCAACCACAATAATCACGTAGTTGAACAAGTAGAGAAAATTTAATGGCAAATTTCTATCAAATACAACAAAGATTCATCCTCCAAGAGGTTCCATCAAATCCTAGAACAAAGAATTTAGCTACTCATAATTGTTTTCACAATCACAGCATTGCCACGTCCCAAACTACCCCCTAGACGTGACTGGCATCCAGCTAACATCACATGCCGGGCGAACTATACTTTCTTACCTTAGCCATTGATTTGCAGCATTTGATTAATAGAATGAGTATCCAAATAATCTGATAACTATTACGAACAATTAATATCTCAAAATATTAGATTAAAACTCTAGCCCAAATCCCACACTAGACCATGGAGCATCTAAGAGAATGACAAAAGACTTCATATTAATAAATGATAAAGACTCTTTCGGCAGCCTCCACGAACAATGCACGGGCTCACCTTAATAACTGAATCAACTCTAGCGAACTCGTCAGCTACTAGCTCCGTCTTACCAATAGTATCTGCATAGACATGCAGGTAAGGAGTGAGTTATACGTAAATATAACCCCATAAGATCATCAACCCGCCGCTATGAATACCTCTGGAACAAGTGTTAAAAAATACAAACACACAACAAGCACACAAATAATATGCACAAAAATTCTTTTATCATATAATTACTCTATAAGGTCCAAACAATCATTCAACAACAATACTATATATATATATATATCTCAACACAATCTACACTAAGGACTTGTCATTAACAGTAGTGTAGGAAATTAACCAAACACTCCAACGAGTCCATGGCAGCATACACAATGCCCCAAATCTATCACGGCGGCATACACAATGCCCCAAATATATAGCGGCGGCATACACAATGCCCCAAATCTATATTATGGCGGCATACGCAATGCCCCAAATATATAGCGGCTACATACACAATGCGCCAAATATATCACGACAACGAAGAATTAATTTCTAACGCTCCAACGCCATAGCACGAGGCTACGCCACATCACACTACACCACAAATCACTAATTAAATAATTTCAGTTTTTCACAAAATAATATATATTTGCGGCTGGTCAAGGATTATCTATTCTGCCAAGCGCACGCTCGTCCCAACACATGGACCAGGCAGAAAAAAATACTTTCAAAACGTATTTTTGGAAAAGCAAGTATCAAAGCTTAAAGTCTCACTTACCTCGCTAACGGAAAGTTTCCCCAACCTTGCAATGCCTAGAACATCAATCCAATGGCCTCAATCTATTCAAATATTAAATAACACGTCCTAATTAGACTAAGTGAATAATTTTCAAGTCAAAATCAAAGTTCCGGTCCAACTACGAAAATCTGTACAAACTATCAAACGCAGACGTGAATGACGCAGACACCGCAGAAAGCATTAAAATGCCTTAATCCATCCAACCTCATTATAAATCATTCTAACCATTGAATGAGCATTACTTTATCTACAAATTTATGGCTAATCATTACGTAATCACTGGAATTCTAATTTAGTACAGTAAAAGTCAGGACTTTGTAGTAGTAGAAGTCAGTAAACCTTTTCCTTAAAAACCATACAATGAACATATCCTTAATCCCGTAATTATTAAATAACTATTATAATAAAATCATAACCTAATAATTACTTTCAATTATGGCATCTTAATTAACTTCTACACTATATTTCTTCACAATTACTTGCCAACATTTAATTAAAAGTACATATAAAATAGCATTTGTACCTGCTAACCTTATAAAGCTATGAAGAACCTTCACAATAGCAACTCTGTGATGTGCTTCAGCCACCCAATGCCCTTTAGCTGTTTTTATTTATGTGTTTGTGAACCAAGAACGTGAGCAGCAATTTGGAATAATGCTCTCTAAAACGTGAGCAGCAATTTAGGGTGGCTGGCCCCCATTCCTTTCTTTTATTAGCTAGAGCCCAGAATTATCCAACTATTCCTATATAATATGAATTGGCCCACTAGTACACTATTTTATCTGTTTTTTTTAATGAATCTCATTCCAATTGCTTAGTATTTAACCCAATAATTATAATCAAATTAATTCTCTAGTCTCACAATTAATAAATATAAAAAAAAATTCCGGCTATTACATAAGAATTGATCATCAACGATAAATAATGGAGAAAGAAAGATAAAATTCGTTTTCGAATCTTCCGTCTCGCTCCTTGCCTGTTCTTGCCTTCAAAGTTCTTCTAAAAACAGAGATACCCTCTTTTTGGGCGAGCGGGGCTTCATATAGGTCAATGTTGGTCGCCTCTAGAATTACAAATTTAGCCTTGGAATATTTTTCTCGGAAGCACGTGTGCGGCCGCGCGCGCCTGGGCATGTGACCGCGCATCTGGCCGCACACTTTGGTCAGTTTCTGCCTGACATGCGCGGCCGCGCACCAATCGCGTACCTGGCCAATTTCCTGCAATCTTCTTCGTTCTTCTTTTAAGCGCGCTAACCTCCTCCGATTCTCAAATGGGTTCCCAATTTATTCCATAAGCTTTTAATTGGCTTTCAATGCTCCATATTAGCCCCAAAATGCTCTTTAATATCATCACAGCTCGGAATTGCTCCTGCAAAGCATAAAGTTCTCAATCAGAGCAATTTATTCTCATTTAACGTTCAAACATCAATAAAGTACAGCCAATTTAAGGTGCAAATAGTGGCTAAACTACATAATTATAGCCTACTATCAGACACTAAGTCTTGAATTTCAAATTTCCAGCTCATAAAATAAACATACAAAAATTCAGGTTACTTAATCCTGAAGTTTAGACGAATGGGCTAATCTTTATATACATTGTAAATTATTGATATATTTTAAATAGCATATTTAAAAGTGGCTATTAGTGCACTTCGCCCTCAAGTTTCTCCATGCAAGGCCCAACTAAAGGTTTGGGCTCACACCAATCTGCACAAACTAGTATAACATGTGGGCTCGTAAAGGCACATGATGGGCTACTAAACCTTCATCCAATTTAACGCACTGGACTAACGAGGACCAAATTTTAAAAGTGATCTCGAAAAAGAGGGAAAATCATAAATCTGTATATACGGTAATTGAAATATAATCATAGTTTCAAAAGTAATCGAAATTCAGTCAATTTTCATATAAACTTAAAATCTGAATAAAAATACTCCTAAATATCCAGAAATATTCCAGTATAATTTCATGGAGTTCGAATTTTTAACATATGAGCTTCCAGCATAATATGATGCAATTTTATAATGTGTCAGAATTCCAACATAATATGCTGGAAGTTTATACACTGGAGCTCCATAATTCCGCATATTATGCTGGAACTTTTCGTGTGCTGGAGTTCCAACATAATATGCTAGAACTTTATATGTTGGAGCTCCATAATTTCGCATATTATGCTGGAACTTTCCATGTTTCAGCAAAATAATGGTTATTTTTGAATGACTTCGTAAACGGTGGCTATTTTTTAATTACCAGTTCGAAAACTGACCAGCCCGTGCTATTTTTACCAAAAAAGACAATACAATAGACATAACTAGTAAAACTAGTAGAAAACATGGGGGGAGCACTAAAGTGAGATAACAAGGTGAACCTCCTTACACTTTGTTTGGATCACTGTTCCCCTCGTTTTATAATGTATCGTATTGTACTATATTGTATTGTACCATATCGTTTTATGAATATAATATTTGGATAGATTGTATTGTTTGTTTGTTGTTAAATAATATTTTGTTGTTTGGTTTGACTGTATCGTACTGTACTGTAACTGATAAGTTAACTAAAATACCCTCAATTGTTTTAAATTTTTAAAGAATTACACATAAAAATTATTTATGAAAACCTCTTTCTACTAATTTATCACTAATTATATCTTATATATACATTAGGCAATTAAATTCATGTGAATTCTATCGAAATTAGTTGAACAAGTTAATAATATTAAAAATAATAATAAGTAAACTATATTCATAATTAGATCATAATGATAAAAAATTTTAAAAAAAAGTTAAGTAGACTCCATTCAGACAAAAGTAAAACAAAACATTTACCCAAAGAGTATAGAGAAGCGGCAGAAGAAAAAAATAATTTTTTTTATGTATGTAGGTTATTATAAAGTTAGGTTATTAGATATGTTATATTTGAGATGCTGTTTTTGGGAATTCATATATGTTATTAGATTTCACGTAGAATTCTATTATAGAATTATATGAGAAAGAGATTTTGTTATTATTTAAAATAAAAAAAGGTAAAGGATAAAATAGAATTATAAGTAATAAGATAGGGCATAATGAGAAAGAAAAATATAAAATAATCCCACCACACCAAATCAATTATTTCAAAAAATTAGATTTTTCATTATTCCGAAATAATAAATTTAACAATACAATACAATCAATTTTAACTAAACAATCAAAACAAATAGTATTCTACAAAAAAAATATAATACAATACAATAAGTAACAATCATCCAAACAAGCTGTTAATATTTAATTATTGAAGGTAGCTAGTGGGAAGAAAACAAGGTGAGAGAGAGTGGGGTAAGAGTAGGGACGTACGCAGATAGGAGTATTAAAAATTTGAAGAGAGAGAGAGAGAGAGAGAATCTGGTGTCTTGAAATTAGAGAGGAAACACATAATTGGACACTCTTGGATTTGGTGTCACACTAGGCACAAGAAAGCAATTGCCAAAAAAGAAAGCGTGAATGGGGTTATATATGACACTCTGCAATTTGAATATATGGCCCTCTCTACTACTAGTAAGTAGTAATAGCCTCTCTGTGGAAAGTGAATAGTGATGATAGAGGCTGACGGTGGTAATATATTATATATGGTTGAGTAACAACTACTTCTTCAGCAGCAAATAGATAGACATATGCTAATGGCCAAAATGACTTTACTGTGGTAATTAATGTCTGATGACAGCCGCCCCTTAACTCATTATTCATTCATTCATCTTTACTTTTTACCTTCTCCCAAATATTCAATCTAGATCCTCTATTAATTCACCCCCATATATATCATCCTCAACTTATTCCATTTTTTATTCTCCTTTGGTTTTTCCCCAAGTACTATATATAACATTTTATAATACTAGGAGTCATATAAGTTCTCTTTACCATAAAGTTTCATTGGCAGAGTCAACTTACTATGGGTTGTGTTTTACCAAAAAAATATTAACCTTTTCTTAAAATGAATTAATAAGAAAATAGAGGGTAAATTCTAGTTAAGGATAATTAATTCTAGATCTGAGATGAATAACATGAATAGAAAAATAAAGTTGAGTATAAATGTTGGCAGTAGTTATGACCGGATTTTATAGTATGAAAAAGACCATGCATTCAATAACATTAAATGGCGATAAAATATAAATAAAGGAGAAGATTCACCCAATCTTCAGTGAGCCGGATCCTCTTTCATTTGATAAAGATGAATGATGGACAAATACCAGAATCTTAGAACCCTTTTCAGATATGATAGGAAGTGTGGGATGCGCTCTCTCTCGAGAGATGTGTTTTTTTTTTATATATTTCTAGAGATAGGGAGTCTGCCCTCCTTCCCCCCTCCCCCCGGGCGCCGCAGCTCGTACTGCGTTGTAAGGGTCTAGTGACGGATCGTCCCCGGTCATAGCCGTGGGACGCGTCACTACGGCCTTTCGTATTCACCATCATGGCCTCACTGCTCTCTCATCAGTGAGTCAGTTTTTGACTCATACAGTTAGTCCCTCCGCCTATGGTGGTCGGCATAAGGCGGGCACTGTGGGCAGACTTCTGCCAATATCATCTCAGAAATCTGAACGTTTCAGCCGTTGAGCGGGCATTTCCCTAAAAAATAGTAATGTGAAGTTCAGGATGAACTGTCAGACCAGTATGTAAGTTGAAATGACATTTAATTCGTCAGGTGTCATTATGACACACGTTTGCTGAGCGTCGCATCGTTTCTTGTGCCCCTCACGTTAGTTTTGAAAATGTGGCGCTTCATTTTCATAACTAGCGCTTCTATCTCTATAAATAGGGAACTTTTATTCTGGTATGGCATTACCCAAGTCATTTTCGGGAGAAATTCTTTGAAATCATCGGTTCTTTCTTGCCTGTTCATACTCGAAAAGCGTAGACAACCTTAGTGACCATCGTAAATCTTCTCCCATATTCTTGACTTCTGCTTTTGTTCGCAATGGCTAGTCCTTCTTTGAACCCTAACCCGATCATCAATGTTCCGGTACTGGAGAATGCTTCCCCCTCCCTTGATGAGGGGGTGAGTTTAACGGAAGATGAGAGTTTTCCGACGGTGGATGAGGTGGTGCCCCGCCCTAGGAAGCCACGAAATGACTTTAACTATGCCGCCGAGGATGATCCTGTGTCGACGCTCTCGGTAATGGATGTTGCGTCACTTGCTGCCTTCAAAATCAAGTGGAGGGTCCCAAAACACATTGAACTTATCCCGGCGGAAGGTGATATAATTTGCTTGCATCGTCCAGGGTACTGCGCGTTCTACGCGTACCCTTTTGTCGTTGGATACATGCTCCTTCTTCCCTCATTGGCTGTTGACTTTCGCTGTTTCTACGAGGTGTGCCCGACCCAGCTCACCCCATACATGTATAAACTCTTTCTAATGCTTACCAAATACGTGGAGCTGGCTGGCCGTGGCGTTTCTCTCCGACATATGATGCATCTTTTCATTCCTCACTTCCAAAGGGGGACTATGTTGCACCTCCGCCATCGGGGTACGAAGAGCCTGGTGGTCGGAATGCACGATAAGACCAATCGTCGTTTTTGGGAGAGTTTCTTCTTTATTCGCACCGATAATCTGGTGTCCAACCCTGCTGGGTTCCCTGAGACGTGGAACTTTTCCCGTGAGTATTCGTCTCACTTTTTACTACGTCGATTAGTTATTCATATCTGGTGACTTCATTAACTGGTTGTCGATTATTTGTCCATTTTATTTTTGTTGCAGCTGAGAGGCTGCCCCCTCCGCTAGTTGGCGACATCCGCGAATGGGCGACTTCGATTCTTCCTCACACGGTTGGGACGCGTTTTCATGAGAGGTTTGGGTGTAGACCTACAGTTAGTAAGTTGTTTTGTCTCGACCATAGCTGCACTTCGCTTTACACTCTTCTCTACTTGACTTACGCATTCCTCATTTCGTTTTGAAAGGTCAAAGAGGGCCAAGAATGGCAAGGGCCCCCGCTCTTTCCTTCCGCCAACCGGCATCCTCTGCTAGGTCGGCACTTCAGATGGCTGTTGACGAAGGTTCTCGGGTTCAGGCCGATGCACTAGTTGAGTCGATATTTGGGATCGATCGCACTGAAGATGTTCCTTGATCAAGCTTCCCGGTTCCGACGGTTCGCTCGGTGGGCGAATCCTCTCGTGATGTGGTCGAAGAAACCCCATCAAAGAGGCAGAGAGTAACTTTGGAGGAGACGCCTTCGAGGGCTGACCCTGCTCGGATGGTGTCAGAGGATGTGAGTGAGGTCGTCTAATGGACAGAGGTTTCATCCGAACAGAGGGAGGAGGAGGTTTTGATGACGCCTAGATAGGATAAGGCTGTTGTCTTCGTCATTCAAAGTGGTTCGTCCTCCTCTCAGCAGGCTCGCACCCCCCTCTAGTTGACGAAAGGTGGAAGGGCGTAGTGGTAGGCGATTATGAGTCCGACTCGGACATCGATCCTGAGGATATGCGATTGTTCGAGGAGGGTTTTACTAGGGTTGAGGACATTATCGACGGCCCTTCACGTGGGCTTTAGAATCCGACGGATGTTAAACTTCTGGAGAACACGGTGGATTTGGCGGGTCAGTTTGATCTTTTGTATTCTGCTGCTGAGAGTAGATCTGTGATGACCCAAGGGGTCATTTTATGAATTTAGACTCCGTTATAGACTTATTAGCCATAAAGAGATTAATTTTAACTACCTCAATTTTCATGCGCAGTCCGGACATGAAACCGGAAAGCTTTTATGTGAAAATATAAGAAATAATAATTTTTAGAATTAAAAATTTGGTTTTAGTTGACTTGAGTCAACATTTTGAGTAAACAGACTCGGATCTGTGTTTCGACGATCCTGAGAGGTTCGAAGTAAAATATGGGACCCAGGCGTATGCTCGAAAATGAATTCCGAGGTCCCAAGCCTTAGAAATCAATTTTTTTAAAGAAATTGTTTTGTTGAAATATTTATGAAATAAAGAAAAGAATTAATGTTTAAAATCATTGGTATCGGGCCCGTATTTTGGTTCCGGAGCCCGATACAGATTTGTTATGATATTTAGGCCTTGCCTGGGAAAATTGATAAAAAAACGGAGTTCGTTTGACGTGATTCGGACATCTGGTTGAAAAATTATGAACTATAAGTGTTCTTCAGGAAAATAATGAGTTTCGAGGTTTAATTCGTTGTTTTACATGTTATATTCATGATTTGATCGCACGAGTAAGTCCGTATGATGATTTTAGACTTGCGTGCATGTTTGATTTAGATCCCCGAGGGCTCGGGTGAGTTTCAAATAGGTTTGAGTTGTGTTGCGCTCGTTTTTTCTTATGCTTCGACGTCGTTTCTTCAGGCATAAATGATATCATATTGAACAAATGAGTTCTGATTTCTATTTTGAATGAAGTATTAGATCCGTATCGTAATTACGGACCCGTAGTAAAAAGAATCATCGAATTTGGACATCGTATGAGGGTTTTATGGGCATTTTACTAAGGATGCCAGATTTTTCAGATTAATTACGAAATTGCCCCTGACGCCGTATTAAAAATCTGCACCAATTGCAAATATTAAAACCTACATATCTCCTTCATTATAAGGCCAAATTGAGTGATTCAAAAGCCTAACTTGTCTATAATTTTACAATGAATCCACTGAATACATAAAAATCGAGTTTCGGGATTATTTGATACAAAAATTGAGGCAAAATAGCTGGCAGAAAAATATATATAAAAGGGTAGACTTCTTCTTCAAATTTTCGAACCCCACAGCCCTAGGAACGAATTTCTTCACCAAATATCATCCACATGTCATAGGTAATCAATTATAAACTTTACTCTTTCAATTACCCATTATTTTTCATCACTTTTAAATCAAAAACTAAGAATTTTCATGGTAAAATTGAGGGTTTGGGTAGAATTAGGGAATTTTATAAAAATCGAGTCTTTACCTTGAATTGATGTCGGATTTCGAAATTAATTGTATATTTAGGTTCGTGGGTGAATGGGTAAATGTAATTTGGTCATAACCCCGAGTTTAGACCAAGCGGGCCCGGGGTCGGGTTTTCACTTTTTTTTTTATAAAACTTAGGAAAAATTATATTTTTCAATAAAGTTAGTTCTTTTAGCATTAGTTAATTATATTAAGTTAATTGTGATTAGATTCGAGCAAGTTAGAGGTGAATTCAAAAGGAAAAGCAACAATTGAGCAGTGAGTGGCCTGCGAAATTGAGGTAAGTGTTTGGTCTAACTTTGACTTGAGGGAATAGGAATCCCCACTTGTTTGCTTTGTAAAATGCATGGGCGTGGTGTATAGGTGAGGTGACGAGTATCTATGCACCACCCAATTTTCCTGTTAAGCATGATCCCTTTTCCGTTCCCAACTTAATTGATTCTTGTCTTAATTGTTCTATGTCCATTATTATTTCTATGACTACTCGGTCTTGTTATTTTATTGGTAGATATTGTTGTGGTTATTTCGAAAAGAGTATTAATTGTTTTAACTGGATTCCTTGTGGTACAAAATGGTTGAGCGGTTTGGCATTGTTTTTACAAATTATATATATGTATATGTTCCTATTGGTTCCATTGTTGATAATATTGAGGAAGTGATGAGGAATGCAGTTTAACTGTTTTATGATTGTTGAGGTTTACGTGGTTGTTGGGTTTCAATTGATTGTTGTCAATTGTTGTNTTTCTATGACTACTTGGTCTTGTTATTTTATTGTTAGATATTGTTGTGGTTATTTTGAAAAGAGTATTGGTTGTTTTAGCTGGATTCCTTGTGGTACAAAACGGTTGAGCGGTTTGGTATTGTTTTTACAAATTATATATATGTATATGTTCCTATTGGTTCCATTGTTGATAATATTGAGGAAGTGATGAGGAATGCAGTTTAACTGTTTTATGATTGTTGAGGTTTACGTGGTTGTTTGGTTTCAATTGATTGTTGTCAATTGTTGTGGCGAGTGTATTAAAAGTGTTGGTTTTTCTTTTGATTTTTATCATGGTACATAAAGACTGAGGCGGGTTGACAGCGTTACAGTGTTTACATATATTCTGATTGGTTTTATTGTGAAATGATATTGGTTAAAGCTTACGAGCTATACAATTTTCTGTTTCAAATTGTAGAAATAAAAGTATCGTGAAAGGTTTGGCCTGAATTGTGAAAGTCTCATAAATAAACTGATATGATATGTCCGGTGGGAGCGGGTTGCACGCCGCAACAAGGAGTGATAAGGGTGGA
>ML398747.1:0-41424 GCA_005239525.1 Nicotiana knightiana | reverse complement strand
AATGCGCATAAAATGTAAGGTATATCACATGTTAAACTATGCAATTTAGTCTCGCATCACCTTCCCCTCAAGGTAATTTCGAGCCCTTACCCAATCTCTGGTGATGCAAACCGATTTATGAGTTATTTGCTTTAGGTTCCCTAACGCACCTTAATGACTCTTCAAATCCCATACTTCATCCCAAAAGGAAGGGAGTTGTCCCAAAATGTTGAAACCCGGACTCCGCGAGTAAAAAAAGAGGGCGCGACAGTATGGAGAGGATATGACCCCGGCAAAGGACTTGGTAAAAATATTCAGGGCATCTCCAAACCCATACAACCAAATCTCCATGGTACCACTTTCGGATTGGGATATCTGTACACCTGGAAGGAATACAACGATTGGTCACCACCATGGCGTGGTCCATACTATCCATTTGAGCAGTCTGTTCCACACCTGAGTTAGACTTTCCTTCAGACCGATATTATATGGGGATCAGGGGAAGAAGAGGCGTTGGCGTCATTAAGGAATTTGTTCTTGGAGGATGATGACATGGACTGTTGTGTAATTGTCGAGGAGGAGGAGGAAGGCCCTACTATCCAAGCTGTGGAGAGAGGAGCATTCCTCAAGAACTGGACTGTCATACCATCGAGGGCCCGACGAGTCCCGGGGTAGCAAGGCTGAACATCATTGTTTAAATTTTGCTTTTCTAGAAAAAAGACTTCCCTTTTTGCATTTTGTTTTATAATAATATTTTCAATGTTCCAAAACTTTATTTAAATTATTGAAATCATTTTTTTAAACATTTTCAATGAATTGATGTTTATTATTACCAGTTTTCTCTCATATGTTTATCCATACATATTACTATTTCCTATCTCGATGAACCGACAACTGTGACATGTAATGAAACAATGCAACAAAAGAAATAGAAGACGAGGATGTAATACCTGAAGAGATCATCAGAGAAGTAGAGAATTTTGAGAACAAGCCCAAGTCCAACCTGGACAAGACCGAGATAGTCAACTTGGGAGATTCCAAAACCATCAAGGAAACCTGTATGAGCATCCATTTGTCACCGTCAGAGAAAGAGGAATACACTCGGTTACTGAAATAATATGAGGATATCTTTGCATGGTCATACGACGATATGAAAAGGTTGAGCACATCCATAGTGGCTCAAAAGTTACCTACAAATCCAATATGTCCGCCAGTGAAGCAGAAACTCAAGAAAATTCAAGCCAGACATGAGCCTGAAAATCAATAAAGAGTCAAGCCAAGACAGTTCACACTGGGGCATCTGGTACTAGAACAGATCTTTCCACATCAAGATGAAGCCAAAGGGAAATTCTCTCCCAACTGGAAAGGTCCTTACATGGTTAACAGAGTCTTAACAGGAGGAGCACTCATACTCGCAGAGATGGATAGAGAAAGCTGGCCAAAGCCTATCAATTCAGATGTAGTCAAATGATACTATGTGTAAACTATTTATGTCTCCTCATATGATGTAAATTGAACTACGCGCGACCTGTTTCCCATTTAAGAGGGGATACGTATCTGTGGGGTTCAGTCACAATTCAATAAAATTTAAATTTTCTCCATCATTAGAAATTGAGGGAAATTTTTTGAGGAGGGCGCTCAAAATTCTGAAGCAAGTTCAGCCATTCGCAGCATATAGAGCAACCAGAAATGTTGTCTAGTCAATTGGGGTAAAATTTTGAGGAGGACCCTCAAAATTCTATGGCAGAAGAAGTTGCGATCTCTCTGATCGTGTAACAGTCACCGGTTCATCTAACCAATTTTCTAAACTATATCTTACTATGTATTTGAAAACTATGCATGTATGCTTTTGAAATAAACTCTGCTTTAGCAAATGCTGCCCCGATAATTTGAACAGTATCTTCAGACAAAGCGGAGCAAGTCAAGCAAGCAGATGAAGACATGAACCAACCTTCCCCCTGCAAAACTCACAATTTTTCTTTGAATGCAGGACAAGGAATATGCACACCATGGAATCACAACAGTCATAACAACAAAGATACTACACTCATTCCTAGCTAAGAAATATTCTGCTATCACCTATTATTTATTCATTTCATGAGGCTAAGCCCTGCCTCTAATATTGCATGAGGCTAAGCCCTGCCTCTAATCTTGCATGAGGCTAAGCATTGACTCCACCTTGCATAAGGCTAAGCTCTGCCTTCTATTTGTATGAGACTAAGCTCTGTCTCGAACTTTGCATGAGGCTAAGTCCTGCCTCCCTATTTGCCTGAGGCTAAGCATTGCCTCTACCTTGCATACGGCTAAGCTCTTCCGTCTATTTGCGTGAGACTAAGCTCTGTCTCAATATTTGCATGAGGCTAAGCCATGCCTCCCTATGTGCATAAGGCTAAGTACTGCCTTCTCCTTGCATAGGACTAAGCTCTGTCTCAAACTTTGCATGAGGCTAAGACCTGCCTCCCTATTTGCATGAGGCTAAGAATTGCCTCCACCTTGCATAAGTCTAAGCTCTGTCTCAATCTTTGCATGATGCTAAGCCATGACTCCCTATCTGCATAAGGCTAAACATTGCCTTCACTTGCATAAGGCTAAGCTCCGCCTCCTCTTTGCATGGGACTAAGCACTATCCCGAATCCCGTACGAGAGTAAGCATTATCTCCCTTGCATTATTTATTCTATTCTCTCGGGCTAAGCTCTTCCCTTAACTCCATGCAAGACTAAGCCTTGTCTTGTCGCTCCTAACATCATGTCTTTGCACCTCATGGGCTAAAATATCGCCAGTTTGTCTGAAGGTGTCATAGTCTGAAGGCATCATCTTCATAGTCAGAAGACACCATGCCATGGCCTGAAGATCTCTCAAAACTTGCATATCATTATTCAAAGGCGTCATGGTTCGGAGGCACCATTTTCATGGCCCGAGAACACCATTTCATGGCCTGCGAATCCCTTACTGCTCAATTCATGGCCCGGGACATCATGGTCTAAGGACGTCATCCTCAACCGTCCAAAGACAATTCTTATGGTTTTAAGGGAATTTGCATCATGTTTAAATTCACGCAAAGATATATGCTTGTAGCGCATATTTTGATTTGTAGGTAACTTGATAAGCAACCATTACCCCAATGGGAGAAATCCCGCTCCATTTCCTTCATACTATTTCAAACCTGACCGCTCACCATAACCATTTCACCTATTCGAAACCTTATATTTGTCCTTGTGATAACTTCATCGGTATATTTCGCCAGTGGATCCAAAACTACACACAACTTGATTCCTGTAAAACCAAGGATATGTAGGCAGCTCGAAAACCAGAGTGCGGCCTATGTCTCTCGAATCACCTTACTCGGTCAATATTGGCCATCATATCTTTACCCCATAACTCTTTCATCCTTCCCGGGTAAAGAGAGGTATCTGTTGATACCTAATTTTTCCCTATAATATTTCCAAAATGCATATATACTTTCAAAATAATGCATGAGCATCAATTAGTATTTTTCTATAATTTTTTGTAATTTTAAAGGATTTTAAATTAATTTATTCCATCATTTTATTATCTATATAATTATTAATTGCATCACAAATGATTTTATAATAGTTTTATTGTTTAGTTTTTATCATTTATATTTATATTAAGCTTTATTTATTTTTTGCATAATTATATTTACATTTATAGGTTATAATTGCAATAACTTTGCAATAATAGCCCATATGTGCATAATTGCTTTATTTTACAAGAAATTGGCCTTTTATATTTTTATAATATTAAGTAATTATTTTAAATATTTTTTAAGCATAAATATCATTTTCTTTCTTTTATTAGCTATTTTTATAAATTGTTTCATCAAATTAATTGGGTATTTAACATATAGCCTCTTTAATTTTCGGATCATAGCCCAATTTCCACCCTAACCCAATTAAAATCAACCCATTAACCCATAACCTAACCTAATAATCCAATCTTATAACCCACCCCAACCCGGATGGAATCCTAGCTGTTGATCTCAGAAGATCAACGGTCCAGGATCCATTTTTTTTAATTATACCAAATGACCCTAAACCCAATCATTTTCTAAAATTCCGCCGCCCCTGAATCCCCCTTCCCCTCTATTCTCTCTCAACCTCTTCCTAACCCTAGCTCGCTGTAACCTAAACCCCTTCGATTCATGGCTTATTTCTTCGATGCTAGGCCTTATCTGGCCTCCTATCTCTACTAGTGTTATGATTTTGGGTTATCTGATGGAATCTCAAAGAGATTCAACACAGCCTTGGCTCCAAGCCGTCATTTTCTCGATGAATCCGCCTGTGTTCATTCCTATATTTGTGAGTACTGATATATTCATGTTTACGGCTTCAAATCTATGGTTCAAACCAGATTTTCCTCAACTCTGTCTTTTTTTAAAACCCTAGTTTCTTTCTACTTGAGTCCGTTCAGATTTCTATAGATCTGAAAGGATTTTAAGTTTATTATATACTTTTCTTTTAAGATCTTCTGTTTTTACCATCATTGTTGGCCGATTTTCGTTTTTCCCTAAAAGCTAGGGTTTCATCTTTAAGTTTCTACAAAAAAGTTCTAAAATATTTAAGTGATTAACTCCGGTTCTTTTTACTTGTTCGACTGGTTTTCATATCTATGTTTTAATCCCTAGGGTTTCCAGTTATTCCACTATTTGTTCTGATATTTGCCTGTTATTCTTTAGCTCTGTCAATTAAAAGGGATTAATTAATTTTTGTTTGCCTAATTAGGGTTTGGAATTCTGTCTTCTTTTAAAACTGATATCTCTATGAAAGGTTTTACCTATCGTTTCCTTAAATGTAATTCGTAATTGGTACTACCTTCCTTAATTATATTGCTGGCTTGATTTCTAGGTTTTGATTGTTTTGACTGACCTCTAATTGATTTACTACTTATCTTATTTAGCCTCAATCTTGTCTACTAATTTACCCCGTGAAAGACTCTCTTTAATTTATGTTTTACTTGCTGTTAATTTATACCCGTTAAGCCCTAATTGACTGATCATGCCTTATTTGTGTGCAATTGATTTACCTTGCGTTATTTGGTTTACTCTACTGTATGCTATATAAACCCCCATTCTAATTTCTTTCAAATACACTAACACACATAGAAAAACACACATAACTTTACTCTTACACTCTCAATTGTAGTCTTTCTACTTCTATTTTGCTGCTCTGTCTAGCCGGCTAAAAGCCAAGGCTAGACCCTTGGATTCTACTTTCTTTCATCTTCCTGTTTACTACTTCTTAACTAGTATGCTCCTATTTCTGTTATCATACTCTATTCAATATGCTATGTAGTTGAACCTATGTCCTTCCTGTTTATTGCTCTTGATCAGCATGACTTAATTTCTGTTAACTTGTTATGTCCTATATGTTAGTATGGTTAATACACTTTAAAATATTCCTATTTGATCCATGACACTTGTTTACTTATTTTTCAACTAGCATGCCTGAAATCCTATCCTGTTTTATGTGTTGATAATTTACCTTAACATATTCCTGATTAATTCATGATTTCTGTATACTTCTTTCAAGGATAATGGTGCTCTAAAGTCCTGCTATTTTCTCAGTATGGCTGTCTGATTAGCCATTTAACTTCAACATGTTTCTGTTTGATCCATGATACTTGTCTATCTATTTTTGAAACTAGCATGCCTTAGCTTCTATCACCCTATTCTGCATTATGTGTTCATCTCGTTGTTTACTCTAAATTTCAACATGTCCTTGCTTGGTGCATGATTCCACCTAGTAATAGTTAAAGAACTATGTCAATTCCAGCAATGTGAAACCTCGTTTGGCTTAATTGTGACCCTGTTCTGCTTGTAATTCAGTGTTCTTACTCTTGTTGTGACTATTAACACCCAATCTGATTTTGTTCTGTTTGTGATCTTGTAACTTGTTTGTATGCACTTCTAAATAAAACTGTTTTCCTACAATTATCTCCTACTCTTATATACTATTTTCAACTGCCACTCTTAGATATATAGGGTCCTGCCCCCCTTGTGTGAGCACTGCCTAGGAGTCCATGAGACTCCTCCGAACTCTGACACATTGGGGCTGTTCTTCCAAACTTGTTTACAAAAACTGTTTCTTTGAAAAGGTTATGGTGTGAGTGCCCGGGGTCCCTGAGGCCCTTGGGAACTTTGACACACCAGAAGCTCATTTGATGTGTTATGGACTGCTGGTGTACTCCAGACTTGATTGAAGGTCTGACTTCCATGTTGACTTTGGGCCTGCCAAGGCTAATTTTCGTTATGTAATTCATTCGTATTGGCCTCTAATAATAATCTTTGTAAAATAGATTTGGGGTTACTAGTAAAAGTTGGGAGGGATTTTTTATATATATTTTGTTGGGTTCGGGTAGAAATCATGCATATAGAATTGTTGTGATTATTTACATGCCTATAGGACTTATCGCATTATTTGTAGTCCTGAATTTCATACCTGCATCCTAGAAATCCTGTTACAGGACGTTTATCAATTCTGCATCAAAATCCATGTTTATGAATATTCTCAAGTCTCAATGTGCATTAGAAACCATGCATGTAGGATCTTCTTCGGGAATTATCAAACTTGTCTAGGATTCTGTTTACATCTCCGCTCACTTAGATATTATGCCCATAGGAAATAATTGTAAAAACAGTTTCAACACTTAGACATCATGCCTATAGAAAACACATATAAAAATTTAGTCTTGACGCTTAGACATCATGCCTATAGGTAGTAAGTGTAAAAATTAGTTTCTGTGTTTAGATATCATGTCTATAGAAAATAATGCTTGTAATCAGTTTTAGCACATAGAAAGCATGCCTATAGGATCTAAAAAGCTGAAATCTGCATGTTAAAATCAATCACTGGTTTACAGTTTGGATACCATGTCCATAGGATTCTGCCCGGTTATCACTTAGGCAAGCCTGTAGGATAATTAAAATCTTGGGTTTAAAATTGTGATTTTGTTTCTGCTTGTAAACGTGCCCAGATTCAGTAAGTGATAAAAATCAGTAGGCAAACTGATGGATATTCACAGCCTCACTTTAATAAAAGTGATATACATTCTGTTTGTGCTCATTTAGATATCTAGCCTATGGAACCCCCCTAAATTGTTTAAAACTGCTTGTTTAAATAATAGTGCAACTGTTTGTCTATTTGTGGACATGAGCCCCCTTAACTGCTCCTTATTTGACAATTTTACTTGATTTTTTGTTTGTCGCCTAGATTTTTCCCTTTTAAGCAACATAGGTGAGTCTAGAACCACCTTAAATAGAGGTCCTAAACACCTCCAGGGCCATAGGTAAGGGACGATAGATACGTACCAAATGCTATTAGAACGCTTAGATAATAATTGAAAAGGGGAGGGTAACTGGGCAGTAGAGGAGATGATGACCTGTGCGCTAATGCTACGCGTAACACCTCTATTTGAGGAAGGTTACCGAGTATTGCATAGAAATGATCCTATAGGCTAATAAACCTAGGATCCCTTTAATTTCCGTTTTAAAGTAATCTCTATTTATTTTTAAATTATTTTATTTTCGTTTAAAGACTAATTCGCTTAAATTGAGTTTTGTCATCCCATAGTTTCTGGCTAATTTTGTGTTCCGAGGTCGTGAAAACCTCCTTCTATCTCACCTTGATTTGCGTGTACAGCCAGAGCGTGTAGCCGGGAAGCCTTTATGTGAAAAACTGATAAAAATGATAATTTTGTATTAGAAATTTGAATAAAGTTGACTTCGGTGAACGATTTTGGTAATCGGACCCGGACACGTGATTTGACGGTCCCGAAGGGTCCGTAGGAAAATATGGGACTTGGGCGTATGCCCGGAATCGAATTCCGATGTCCCAAGTCCGAGAAATGAGTTTTTTAAAGAAAATTATTTTCTGAAAAATATAAAGATTTTTTGAAAATGAAATTTGAGGTGAAACTTGTGATATCAGGCTCGTATCATGGTTCTGGAGCCCGGTACAAGTTCGATATGATTTATATGTGTTATCTGTGAAATTTGGTAAGAAACAGACTTAGTTTGACGTGAACCGAACCTTAATTGCAAAACTTAATGTTTATAGAAGTTTTGTGGAATTTGATGGATTTTTGGTCTAATTCATCATTTTAGTGTTGTTTTATGTGGTTTGAAACCTCGAGCGAGTCCGTGTTAGGTTATATGACTGGTGTGTGTGGTTGGAAGGGGTCCCGGGGGCCTCGGGTATTGTTTCAGATGCTCATCGGGTGATATTAGAAGTTGAAAGACAGCTGAACCATTGCTGGTTCTGGTATCTCGCACCTGCGATGGACCTTCCGCAGGTTCGGACATGCAGTGCGGCGAGGAGCTCACAGGTGCGGACTTGGCCCAATCACCCAGTCCTCACAGGTGCGGTTTGTTTTCTACAGATGCGGAGCCGCAGGTGCGGCCATTTGACCGCAGGTGCGGCTATTTGACCGCAGGTGCGACCCCAGGCCTTTTAGTGGGTTTTTTCACATGCGATGGTATTTCCGCAGGTGCAGTCCTAGGGGCGCAGGTGCGGAAATTGCTGGGCAATTATATCAGATTCAAGGGCGTAAGCCTATTTTCACCATTTCGAATGTTGGAGCTCGGGAAGGGCGATTTTTGAAGACTTTTACACCTGGGTAACTTGGATAAGTGATTTCTAACCTACTTAGATCAATTTCCATGATTCCTAACTTAAATATGATCCTTAGAATTCGAATTTGGGTGGAAGATTTGGGAAAAAATTGATAAACTTCATAGACCAAATTATTGAGTTTTGATTGGGTTTTTGACCTCCGATTTGAGAGATTTTCATATGTTTAGACTCGTGAGTGAATGGGTGTCCGGAAAATATAATTTTTACCCGATTATGAGACGTGGGCCCGGCGAACTTTTTGGGCAAATTTCCTAATTTCGCATATTAGCTTCGAACTTATTAGTTATTTTGTTTCCTTGAGATGATATTTACACTATGCAATTGAATTGTCTAGATTTGGGCCACCCAAAGTTGGATACTCGTGGAAAGAGCGTGGTTTTGAGTTGATTAACGTAGTCAAGGTAAGTATCTTGCCTAACCTTGCATGGGAGAACTACCTCTTAGGATTGAGTCTTCTATGTTGATTGTAGTCTGCTTACACGAGGTGACGAGTGCCTACTCGGACTTATTTGCAAATAGATTGCCCTTTAGGGATTTTAGGTCTTTATGTTCCTCGTATATGAATTGAACTTGTTATATCTGAATTCCTGATTTCTAGTTTCATCTCTTCCTACTCAAATTAGAAGTACTTGCCTAGCATTCCTTGTTTCTTATATGATCTTAATTGACTTAAATTAAGACTTTGTTTTTCCTACCATTATACTATATCTTTCTTCATACGCTGCCTATGTGACTAAAACTAGTATAATCTCGCCCTATAAATGTCTAACAAGTAATTCGGAATATCTATACGTTGGTCAAGCATGCCTGTGAGTCGTACATTGTGATTTAAATGATTTTCCCCTCAAGTACCATGTTGATGGCATTTCTCTGATGCTGCCTATTTACTGAGCATTTTTTTAAACTGAATTTATTCGGTGAAGCTAATTGTCTAAGTGAGATTGGTTATAGTTGATTTCCTAGACGGGATGATTTGGTTTCTTGGTTTCGAACTTGAATAGATAGAATCGTTGTTATATTTTCCTTGTTTTCCCTCGTTATGCTGTTTCTCTTTGTGCTTGGCATTCCTTTCAATGGCTACTTCTTATGAGTGAGTTTTTATCATTTTGTGATTTAAGTCTTTGTATTGATTTGCTCATCGCACTTTGCATTTGGTCTTGTTTGCTTTTGCGCCGGTTGTGGAAATATATGTTGTTTGTATCGCATTCTGGTTATTTTCCTCAGTGGTTGCATTGCATATTTAAATTGGGACTAGGGACCAAGATCCGGGAGCTTTCCCCCTGTACTGCATTGCATATTTAAATTGGGACTACAGACCGAGATTCGGGAGCTTTCCCCCTATACTGCATTGCATATTTAAATTGGGACTATGAACACAGATCTGGGAGCTTTCCCCCTATACTGCATTGCATATTTAAATTGGGACTACGTACAGAGATCTGGGAGCTTTCCCCCTGTACTTCAATGCATATTTAAATTGGCACTACGGACGGAGATCCTGGAGCTTTCCCCCTGTACAGCATCGCATATTTAAATTGGGACTACAGACGAGATTCTGGGAGCTTCCCCCCTATACTGCATTGCATGACAAATTCTGAGTTGCGGACTGAGTTCCGCTGGTTTTATCATTGACGAGATTTGGATCGAACGATATATATATATATATATATATATATATATATATACACACACACACATATTGGAAAGTATGTTTAACCAAAGAATTAGATCCTTTGACTAAAGCGACTTCTAGGATGAACACGAGTTACTGATAATCAAGGAAATAGAGAAAAATGAATAATAGATAATATTGCAGAAATATAGAAAAGTAAAGTAGATTATATTCGAGAATCAGATGCCTTCACAAGCTGTATTCCCCTCCATTATATAGGAGATTCCTTGATATAATGTACAACTCTTGCTATGGTTGCCCATTAATGACTAATTATGACATTAATGAGGCATTACAAAGGATAACGGTAATTGGGGTACGGTCACATTACGTACGAGTAATCAATTGTGTGTTCTTGAATCTGCTCGTAGCTTTATATAGATTCATTTTGACCGTGTCTCTTCCCTGTTTTGTTTAGGTTGAGTTTCCCGTGGCTGATAAGCTCGAGGGTTTATTGAATCGTGCCTCTTTGTTCCGTACCTCTTCAAAGAATCACATCCACCTGCCGCGTTCTCCTGTGTTCACATAACTGGATGAGTTATCAAAAGCTGGCTTACGTGTGAAACTCTTTTTTACCAATACAGATAGTCCCCCCACTTACCATATATTTATCGATTAATANCTTCAATTATGACTTTTCATCATTATTTTTCTTTTTTTCCATGTTTGACGGTTGTCCTCAAGTATAAATACCTTTATTCTTTTCTTTGCTTCCACGAAACACTTTCTAACTTTTTCTTTTGTAAAGAACTTTCTCTTGCCTTTGTAAACATGTTTTCTTCAAATCAACCTCAGGGAATAATAGATATTGAAAATTTAACGCCATCTTCTGCTCCGACTAGGAGTTGGAGGGGTGGTAGACTTAAGAGTCTAGGATCCACTTCTTCGAGAGGCTCTTCTTCTTCTCAGATAGTTCCCTCTCCTTCCGCTAGGTCTCTAGTTTCTCCGAGGTTTAGGGCTTCTCTGTCTTTGTCAAGAGGTAGAGGTAACGCCTTCGTGAACCTGGAGTTGATGAAATTGTTCCTGTTGAGTTTGTCTTTGCTAGACCAATCTTCTTCCCTTGAGAGTGTCAAAAGGTATCCAACCCTTAGAACTGAGGGTTAGATTTCCCTTGTTCGTAGGAAGTGTTTTTGGAGGCCTGATTTCCCTGTCTACATTCCGAATAGTAATCAAAGAATAACGTCTTACAAGACAGGATATTCTTTTTTTTATACGTACCCTTTTACTCTAGGGTTTAGACCCCTAATTGACCCAGTCATAATTGAATTTTGCCATTTTTTGAATATCTGCTTAGGACAAGTTGGTCTGCTTGTGTGGCGAGTTTTCGCATGTCATAGGAGTTTAGCTTCTTTAGCCTCGGTTCCTTTTACTTTTAACCATCTTATTCATCTCTACTCTCCTACCTTATTTCGTGAAGGGGTTTTTACTCTAACTGCTAGGAGCAAAAGAGTGATGGTTACCCCTGGAGATGATAAGGATAAGGGTTGGTACCTCCAGTATGTTGTTGTACCCACTGTTGATTTAGTGGGTGAAGAAAATCTTCCCTTCCCTGAGAAGTGGAATCGCGCACGTGAGTATGCTTTAGCTCATGTCTATTTACTTTCCCTCGTTCTTACTTGAGATGTTTTACTAACACCGTATCTGTTTCTCCCTCTCTCAGCAATCATGGATACTGTTGAGAATGTCTCCGGTATCCGTGATTGGGTAGAAAAATTGTTATCCGTTTCTCCTTTAGAAGAGAGATCTTGGAAGTACCTCTCTAGGAGGTATGGTTGGCATGTAAAAACCCACGGTAAGTGAAGCTTTTGTTTTTTCTTCTTTCCTTACTCGAGTCTCTTCTTTTTTTGTCGCTTAACTTTTTCCCTTTTGATAGGGTTCTTTGCTCATGGGGTGTCTGCTTCATCTATCCCGAAGATGCCTTTAGCTCAATCCCAAGAAATTATTGTTGGTTCATCTTCCTCGAAGAGGAAGATTGGTGAGTCTCGTTCCGTAGAAGAAGAAGAAGGAGCTTTAGTACATAGGCCACGGAGAAGGCGAGTGGTTTCAGATGATGAGTTTACACCCATGACCTTGCCTTCCATGTCTGTGGTTGAGCCCTCTACCCTTGAAGATGTTTCACATTCCCTCATTCATAAGTCTGCGGATTACCTGTTCCATGAAGGTTTTGACCTTCCTCCTGACGATGTTCCTTTGGCTGCCGTCTTTCCTGCTTCTTTAAGAGAAGTTGTCTCATCTTCTCCTTTGGCTATTACGGCTTCTGTTGTTGCTTTGCTCGTGGATTCCTCAACTCTTCTACCCTCCGTGCCTGCTACTTTGCCCGTGGCTTCTCTAACTCATCAATCCCCCGTGCTTGTTGCTGCTTCATCTCTGCCTTCTTCCATGCCTTTCGCTAAGGAAGTAGGGTCTTCCAGTAGAGAGATGCGGCAGGTGGTAATAGAGGTTCCAGCTGAGGGGAATCTTTTCAAGAAAAACTGGTGAGCCCGAAGTGTGGCTCAAGCCTTTGATAGGTCCCACTGAGAAAGTCAAGCTATCCAGCCATAGTGCTCTTACATGGGCCAATGAAGTTGTGCATACCTCTTTGAAGGTATGATGCAGGTTATCCTCTTTCATTTTCGTATATGAAATTTACCATATCTGATTGGTTTATTTCTTGTAGATTAATCTTATAGGCATGGAGCTCATGAAGAGGATCTCAAATACGGATCAGGAGACAAAAGAGTTGTAGGCCGATGCTGATAATTGGAAAGCACAGTATGATAGCCTAAGGATTGACATGGATGCCTTAGAAGAGGAAAATGAGTACCTTGAAGCGGCAGATGAGGCTAATGGCGGCAGAACTGGCACTAGAGAAGGCTTCTTCCAGTCAGGATGATAAAGACAAGAGTGTTCTGGAGTCCTCATTTGTTGAGCAGCTGTCCCGCGCCTCAAAGGAGATTAGGGACTTGAAAAACTTGTTGGGGGCAAAAGGAGGAATACTCAAGCAAGCTCGTGCAATCACTCACTCGTACTCAAGAGGACCTTCGTAAGGCTTTAGATAAAATTCAAACTCTGGAGGAGTCGATTGTACCATTAAGGGCCGCCCATGAAGCTGCTGAAGCGAAGAAGGACGGATTGAGAGTTGAGCTTCAAGTATGGGCAAGGGATTATGAGGATATTGAAAAGGTGGCTGCTGTTGATGTGAGCTGGGCGTATATGAATTCTCGCCTTGACACATTGACGGAAATGAGTCAAGAGGGTTTCGACTTTAGTGCTGAAATAGCTAAAACTAAGGAAGCCATGGAGAAGGCTCAACAAGGTCATAACCTCTCTTCACCTGATGGTGTGACTCCAGCTCCTCGTGCCTCTTCATCCCTAGTTGCTCCCACTCCTTCTGCCAGTGAAGTCAACCCCCCTCTTGAAGAAGTTTAGTTGGTTCACCCTTTTTTTTTCTTTGTCTCAATTGATGGTTACCCCCAGTACCATCGGGGGTAAATTTGGATTTTATTTAAGTCCCCAAATGACAACTTAGGGGCACCTCAATGTATAAAAATTCAATACGACTAAGTATAAGTTAATACGTAGTTTTTGCTTAGCCGTTTTAATATATTAATGCTAGTATGACTTTTGTTGAGTTTCTGTTTCACTCTTTAAGTCTTTTGCATGCTTCATTTTTCGAGGTTTTAGTTTTACCTCTGAGTTTTGCATACAGAATGCTTTAGATTACTCGTACCTTTTCGTAATAGGCACAGTGTCATATTAAATGTGTACCTTTTTTGTAGTAGGCATAATTTATGGAAGAGGCCCCTTTATACTTGACATGAAGAAGACGTCTCAACTTCATGATAATGCAATAGAGTGATAGGAATTTTACACATGTTTAAGAATGTTTCCAAGGAAAGTTTTTTGTTTGAACTTTCACGACATTTTACATATGTTTGATTATCGTCTAAAACTCATGTTGCAACTGTTTTTGTTTAACAGATTTGATATACACTTGTATTTCGTAACTGTTTTTCATAAGTAACAGTTTTTCGATATTAATACAAGGGAACAACTGTTTTTCACTAGTAACAGTTTTTATAAAGATTGGGGTTTCTACCCGCAACTGTTTTTGCTGGAAACAGTTTTCTAACAAGTACGAGGGAAATGTTTTCTTATTCGTAACTGTTTTATTTGATAACAGTTTTCTATATGAGTACAAAGTTTTTGTAACTGTTTGTAATCATAATAGTTTTTGAATGAGTACAGTGGTGTACCCCTAACTGTATTTGTTACAACAGTTTTGAATAAGTATAAAGATGTACATTTCTTCCTCGTGACTAATATTTTGCCTTTCAACCTGAACATGTTCGAAGGTTTTTTGCATTTTGCATTAGGCTTTGTATTTGGATGACTCTTTTTAATCTCTTTCGATTCTGCTCGTATCACTTGTCTCGTTGGGTAGATGGGTCTTCAGGCTCGAGCTTTTGACTTTCTGATAGTCTTTTTTGCTTCGTCTTAGACTTCCATATTGTATAGTCCCCCAAGTGTTTGATCTTTGAGAAATGAGATCTTGAGCACTTGATTATTCCTTCCTTCTGGTCCTTTTCCTGAAAAGGAAAAACATTCCGGACTCGAAGGTATATAGCTTTTTAGATGATGACGGCTTAACCCTTTAAAACGTCCATCAGAAAGTGTAACCCTAGACCAGGAATTTTGTTATTTCCTCGCATCTTTGCAGGTCTAATATCATCATTTGGTGATGGGTTAGCTTTATGCCTATCATCTAAGAAAGTTAGTAAAATTTTTAAATGTTCAAAATAAAATCGAATGTGTGATACCTGACCAGGGGTATTTCTTTTCCTTAGAAGTAATACTTCTTTAGGTGGATGGCATTCCAGCTTGTTGGTAGAACTCTGCCGCCCATAACTTCCAACTCATAGGCGGCTTTCCCAGCTATGCCTCGGATTTTATAAGGTCCTTCCCAGTTTGGATTTAGCTTTCTTGTGCCTGCTTCTTTCGTTGATTGAAAGACTTTTTTGAGGGCGAAGTCCCAATCTTGAAGTACTTGAGATGAGCTTTACGGTTGTAATAACGCTCTATAATTTGCTTTTGAGCTGCCATCCATATCAGTGCTACTTCTCTACGTGGTGCGAGCAGGTCCAGATTGGTCCTTAATTCGTCGTCGTTTGCTTCCTCCATGGATGTTGTGAACCTTATGCTTGGTTCTCCAATCTCCACAGGTATTAAGGCTTCTGAGCCATAGACAAGTGCGAACGGAGTTTCTCCCGTGGATATTCTTGAAGTTGTTCTGTATGCCCATAGTACCGCTGGTAACTCATCAGGCCAGTTTCCTTTGGCTTTATCCAACCGCTTCTTTAGATTATTGATGATGACCTTATTCATTGACTTATCTTGACCATTAGCCACGGGGTGGTATGGCGTTGAAGTGATCTGCTTGATTTGCCAGCTTTTGAAGAATTCTGTGATTTGCGAGCCTATGAATTTTGGGCCATTATCGCACACGATTTTATTTGGTATTCCAAAGCGGCATATTATGTTTCGCCATAAGAAGCTTTTAACTTCTTTTTCTCGCACTTGTTTGAATTATTCTTCCTCTACCTATTTTGTAAAATAGTCAGTTAGCATGAGCAAAAACCGTACCTGTCCTTTAGTTGTGGAAAGAGGTCCCACTATGTCCATACCCCATTTCATGAAAGGCCATGGGGATATTATTGGATGCAATAATTCCGCTGGTCGATGCATGTTATTGGCAAACCTTTGGCACCTGTCGCATTTGGATGCGAAGTTCTAGGCTTCTTCTTCCATCTTAGGCCAATAGTATCCAGCTCTGATTAGGGTTTTCACTAAGGATCTCGCCCCTGAGTGATTTCCGCAGTGTCCTTCGTGGACTTCTTTCATCGCAAATTGCGTTTGGTTAGGTCTGAGGCATTTAGCTAGGGGTCCTCCGATCATCTTGCGATAAAGCGAGTTGCGAATAAGGCAGTACCATGCAGCTTTGCGGCGAAGTGCTTGAGTTGCTTTCCTGTCTTCAGGTACGGTGCCATTCTGCAAAAAATTAAGAATTTTGTTTCTCCAGTCCCGGGTTAAGTTGTTGAAAGTTACCTCATTCCTGTCCTGGTTGATCATTGAATGAAATAGTTGGNTTCTGCATTTTCCTCTCTAGGTATTTGCATTACCTTCCATGTTTTGAATTGTCTCACGAGCTCTCGTGCTTTTTCAAGATACTGTTGCATTCGAGTCTCTCGAGCGATGTAAGTCCCCTGTATCTGATTTACTACCAGTTGGGAGTCGTTGTTGATCACAATTTTCTTGATTGAGAGCTCCCGTACGAGTTCAAGCTCTGTAATAACAGCTTCGTACTCTGATTCATTGTTAGTTATAGGATAACACTTGATAGCTTGCCGTGTCTTTTCACCCGTGGGTGATATTAAGACTATGCCTAAGTCGGCACCTTTTATATTTGAGGAACCATCGGTGAATAGGGTCCATAGGCTCATATTAGCACCGTTAAAAAGTTGTAACTCTTTCTCTACTTCAGGGGCAATGCTATTACTAAAGTCAACAACAAAATCAGCTAGTATTTGAGACTTAATTGCAGTCCTAGGCTGATAGATTATTTCATGCTCACTTAATTCTATGGCCCACTTGGTTAATCTTCCTGAAAATTCCTATTTATGCAGAATATTTCTTAAAGGATATGAAGTCACAACGTTGATTGGGTGGCATTGAAATATGGTCGTAATTTTCTAGATGCCATTATTAAAGCTAAGGATAACTTTTCCAGATGTGGATATCTAGTCTCAGCATCTAGCAAAGTTTTACTTACATAATAGATAGGTGATTGCTTACCTTTTTCTTCTCTTACCAGTACTGCACTTACAACAATTTCTGAAACAACCATGTAGATGTACAATCTTTCCCCTTCCTTTGGCTTTGAAAGCAGCGATGGTTTCGATAGATAAATCTTCAGATTCTTGAGGGATTTCTGACATTCTTCAGTCCATTCGAACTAATTCTGCTTTTTGAGAATTCAGAAGAATTTAAAACTTTTTTCGAAAGACTTAGAAATAAATCTTCCCAAAGCTGCTATTCTCCCTGTTAGTCTTTGAACTTCCTTTTTATTTGTTAAAATATCAGGTGTTTCTTCTATAGCTTTAATTTGAGCGGGATTTACCTCTATTCCTCTGTTCGATACAAGGAAACCCAAAAATTTCCCGGATTGCACTCCAAAAGTGCATTTTTCTGGATTTAGCTTCATATTATACCTGCGTAAAATATCAAAAGTAGTAGAGAAATGATGGAATTGGTCTTTTGCTTGTGTTGATTTTACCAACATATCATCAATATAGACTTTCATCGTCTTTCCAAGATGTTCTTGGAACATTTTAGTCACTAACCTTTGATAGGTGGCTCCAGCATTTTTCAAGCCAAAAGGCATAACTTTATAACAATAAGTCCCCCTGTTTGTAATGAAGGAAATTTTTTCCTCATCTGAGGGATCCATTTTAATCTGATTATAACCAGAATATGCATCTAAAAAGCTTAATAATTCATGACCTGCTGTGGCATCAATCATTTGATCTATATGTGGCAATGTGAATGAATCTATGGGGCATGCTTTATTTAAGTCGGTATAATCTATGCATACTCTCCATTTGCCATTCTTTTTAGGTATTACCACGGTGTTTGCTATCCACTTAGGGTACGTTACCTCTCGTATTGAACCAATCTTCAAGAGTTTCTGTACCTCTTCGTCGATCACTTTTTTATTGAATGGTCCTTGCTTTCTTTTCTTCTGCTTAACAGGTACGAAGGATAAATCTTCATTTAGTTTATGAGTCATCACTTCTGGTGGGATGCCTATCATATCTGAGTGGGACCATGCAAAGCAGTCTACGTTAGCCTTTAAATAATCAATTAACTTACCTATTCGACCAGGGGCCAGCCTTGTGCCTATATACAATTTATGTTCATGCTTTTGTTCAGACAACGGAACAACTTCAAGCTCTTCCGTAGTTGTTTTGATGTGCTCGTCTTCCTCCAGTTCATGAATGACGTCCGATTTGGAATCTGCATCTGTGTGGTCTAATGCACCTTCCGTGGTTACTTGATTCACCTTCTCGTTAGTATTTTCTTTCGTACCTGTTTCAACAATAATATCTTCCGTACCTATTTGGGTAGTAATATCTTCCATGCCTGTTTGGGCAGTGTTAGCCGCTTGGGAGATTCCCTTATCTCGTGATTCTTCCACTTCTATTTTCTTGTTGTATTGTACCATGGAGTTTATATTTCTTGCGGTTTGCTGATCGCCTCTAATTTGCCGAATCCCCTATTCAGAAAGGAATTTAATTACCTGATGCAAGGTGGAGGGTATTGCTTTCATGTCATGGATCCATGGCCTTCCCATGATTACATTATAAGCTATGTCAGTATCGATGAATTGGAACTTGGTACTTTTGATCACCCTCTCAGCATAAGTGCTAAGCTCAATTTCTCCTTTTGTTATAACTGTAGAGTTATCAAACCCTGATATGGCTCGTTCCCTTGGGATTACTTGATTCCCCAATAGCATTTCTTCCACGACTCTTAGCAAAATGATATTGACTGGACTACCTGGATCAATCAACACTCTTTTTTACGTTAGTGTCATGAATAAATAAAGATATTACCAGAGTTTCGTTGTGAGGAAGCATTAATCCATCGATATCTGCATCATCGAAGGTTATATCGTCCTCTTCCATATTTTCATGAACCCATTTTCCATGTGTAATTGTGAACTTTGTGGTTGTTTTGTAGACCACTCCGTTTACTTCTTCACCTCCGTATATCACGTTGATGGTTCGTTTTGGAGAAGGAGGCTTGGGGGAATTCTTCCTGTTCCTCATGTATGCATGTTTACCTTTATCACTAAACAATTCTATTAAATAGCCCTATTTCAATAAATTTTCTATTTCCCCTTGTAAAAATATGCAATCCGCAGTCTTGTTCCCATGATCGTTATGGAACTCACACCAGTGATCTGGGTTCCTTCTATTTGGATTTGATCCCATCTCTTTGGGCCACTTAACCTTGTCTCCCATGTTCCTCAATATTGAGACAAGTTCAGTAGTACTCACATTAAAGGTATGATCCCCAATTCGAGTATTACCTCTAGGTCGTTCATCTCGATATTTTCTGGATCTAGACGAGGATGTGACTACGTCTCTTCCTTGTGGTCTATAGTCTGACCTAGTATTTCGAATCTGGGACAAATATCACATCCTGAGGGTCCTAAGTAAGGATCGTACCTGTTTTTACCTGATCTTCTGTCTAAGTTAGGACGTCTAGATCTGGAATGATNTCTTAGACTTTCCTTAAGTCGTCTCGTGGCTTCTGAGCTTTTATCGTTTAGGTTGCTTGCAAATGCCATGGCTGCCCAATTATCAGGCACCCTGGGTAACTGCATTCTTTCTCATTGAAACCTCTCTACAAACTCACGGAGTAGTTCCGTGTCTCCTTGTTTTATTCTGAATATGTCTTCCGTTCTTTTCTCAAACTTTTTGTGCACTAGAGTGTGCTTTTATAAATGAATCTGCAAGCTGAACAAAAGAGTCAATAGAAANACTCCAGTAGTGAAAACAGTCACATGATCACGTTGGTCAGTTGTTCCATCATATTTGGGAACGTCAGACATTTTAAACTTCTTGGGTATAGGCAAAGGTGCCGCACTTGGATTCTAAGGTTGTTGAGAATACCTCTCGCTTCAAGAGATTCATTAGGAGTATCTCCTCTTCCTGAGTTTGCCAACCCAGATTGAGGATTTTCCATGGTGATGGTATTATTGGGGGGTGTTGTCGGTGGTGTAGGTAACGCTGCCGGTAATCCCCTCACAAATTCTTGCAAAGCTTGGCTCACATACTCTGCAATCATTTGTTTTATACGATCTTGTTCCACCGTTTGATCATTATAACCATTGTTGTTATTGGATCTTTCTGGGGATTGTTACCTTGAACCATGTGGGGTTCCTGAAGACGGGAACTGGGGTTCCATTCCTTTGTTGGTTGTTGTCGTTGGAGTTCGACATAGTTCAGAGGATATCACTTGAAAAGCAAACAAAGATTATCAGATTCCCGGTAACAGAGCCAATTTGTTTAACCAAAGAATTAGATCCTTTTACTAAAGCTACTTCTAGGATGAACACGGGTTACTGATAATCAAGGAAATAGAGAAAAATGAATAATAGACAATATTGCAGAAATATAGAAAAGTAAAGTAGATTGTATTCGAGAATCAGATGCCTTTACAAGCTGTATTCCCCTCCATTATATAGGAGATTCCTTGATATAACATACAACTCTTGCTATGGTTGCCCATTAATGACTAATTATGACATTATAGAGGCGTTACAAAGGATAACGGTAGTTGGGATACGATTACATAACGTACGAGTAATCAATTGTGGGTTCTTGAATCTGCTCGTAGGTTTGTCCAGATTCATTCTGACCGTGTCTCTTCCTTGTTTTGATCAGGTTGAGTTTCCCCTGGATGAGAAGCTCGAGGGTTTATTGAATTGTGCCTCTTTGTTCCGTACCTCTTCAAAGAATCACATCCAGCTGTCGCGTTCTCCCGTGTCCACATAACTAGTTGAGTTGTCAAAAGCTGGCTTACGTGTGAAACCCTTTTTTACCAATACAAAGTATTGCTGAAAAGCAATTATCTCCAGGAAAAATTATGTCTGAAAGAATTCTATTTCGAAAGTATATTTGAAAAGTATTTGTCTTGCAGAAAAAAAATGATATTTGAAAGAGCAGTATTTGGGAAAGTATATTTGAATGCCACGTATTTTTAAGGGACTATGTTTTAAAGATCTCTCTTTATAAAAATATATAAATATATATTCAGAGGAAGTATGTTCCAAAGAAGAAATTTCTCTATTCCAAAATGATTATATCCTTAAAGATTTTGAAATAAACTCACGATTTAAAGGGTTTTCACTCGAAGGTTTGACCGGCTTTATTGAGTTTATTGGCTAAGGCTTGACGTGAATAAATTGATGTAGTGCGGAGTTGCTAGTGTTTTATTGGGTTGTGATTCCCGACATTTGGATTGCATTCTTTCCATTTTCTTTGCGTATTTCTATTATGCTATCCGTAGATCCTAATTATTGAATTTTCTTCCGTATTATTCGATCGTACTGTTAATTATATCTAAAATTCTTTAGATAGATATTATGTTTCGGTCATTTGTATATTAATGTCTGTTTACTTATTAGACCAGTGGTGTCTTGACTAGTCCTCGTCACTACTTCAACGAGGTTAGTCTTGATACTTACTAGGCATCGCTGTGGTGTGCTCATACTACACTTCTGCACATTTTTGTGTGCAGATCCAGGTTATTGTTGTTAGTAGCTGCGTAGATCATTGCTGAGGAGACTCAAGGTAACCTGTTGCTGCGTTTGCAGGCTTCGGACTCACCTTCCTGTTTTATTTTTATTCAACTTTACTTACTTATTCCTAGATAATTGTATTTAGATTTGGTAGAAAGATTTCGTAGAGCTTATGACTTGTATTTATCGGGTTTTGGGAAATTGTAAACTCTATCAAGAATTCTATTTCGAAACTGTTGAAATTCCTTTATTATTATTGTTTTTCAGTGGAAATGTTAGGCTTACCTAATCCCTAATACTAGGTTCCATCACGATACCCAACGGAGGGAAATTTGGGTCGTGACATTGAGTTTGGCCGGGACCCACCGTTGTGGACCTCGAGGGGTGCCTAACACCTTCCCCTCATGGTAATTTCAAGCCCTTACCCAATCTCTGGTGATGCAAACCGGTTTATGAGTTATTTGCTTTAGGTTCCCTAACGCACCTTAATCCGTTAGGTTGGCGACTCTTCAAATCCCATACCCCGTCCCAAAAGGAAGGGTGTTGTCCCAAAATGTCGTAACCTGGACTCTGCGAGGAAAAAAAAGGGGGCGCGACATGGTATATAGTCAAAATACAAAGAATTGGATTAACTAGGTAAGCATGGCGTCAAATTTCATGGATCGGTTTAGATTCAATACAGAGAATGCACCAGATGTCTTATATATCCAGAATCTTAAGAAGAAGCCAACAAGGACTTTCCGTGAGTATGCTACTCGGTGGAGAGGATTGATTCATTCATTAGTATCCACTTGTGATTTGACCTACGACTGATTGATTCATTCATTGGTAAGGCAAAATAAGGCCACCTTAGCCCATTGGGTGCTCTACCTCGGGCCATCGACACCATACGCTCTACTGAAATAGATTTTGTGGAAAACTAGCTATATCCGATCTTGGTCAGAAGCTGCGAAAGTAAGGCCGACATTGGAAGAAGAACAAATGAACAAATTCTTTGTCTGGGCCCAAGATTCGCAATATTACGAGAGGTTAATAGTTATTGAAAATCATAAATTCTCCGACATCATCAAACTGGGAGAAAGAATAGAAGAGGGAATTAAAAGCGGGATGGTAACTAATTCGAGGCATTACAAGCTACGAACAAAGCCTTGCAGTCAGGAGGCATATCCAAAATGAAGGAAGTAGGGGTTGTGATGGTAGCCTAAGGTCCGAAATCTCCTCTCACATACCAAGCACCTCCACCCACATATCATCCTTCACCTCCCAGATATCCACAACCCGCCACCGCTTAACATACTTACAATACCCAGTCAGCATATTACCACTTACCACCAGCCTGTCAAAAACATCAAAAATCCATACCAAGTTTCGACCGTAGACCACCCAGACAATACACCCCTATTGCTGAACCCATCGACCAGTTGTATGAAAGATTGAAAGATTCCGGTTACGTCACTCCATTCTCGCTGTCGCCATGGAAAATTCCTCTCAATGGGTCAATCCAAAAAAGACATGTGCCTATCATTCGGGCATGGAGGGTCACATTATTGATGAATGTCGCACTCTGAAGTATAAAATCCAGACGCTGATCGATACCAAGGTTATACAGGCAAATGAGACTGCACCTAATGTCCGCAATAATCCCCTCCCGGATCACATGGACGAGGGGGTAAATGTAATAGAAACCGATGAACAATGGGACTCGGAAGGGTCAATTGGGCTTATTCGAGAAGGGGAAGATCCTAAGACACCTAAAGTTACTCTCACTCCTATTGTGGTACAAATACATTCACCTATTGAGGTTGAGGTATCCGCTTCAACTCCATTCGAGGTTGAATTAACAACACCCTTAGCCGCACCTGCTCCATTTGAAGTAGAAGTGACCGCACCATTCACTGTAATGGTAGCACCTACACCGTCCTTTAATTCCAATGTTGTACCCTGGGACTACATTGCATAAGTGAGAAGGAAAGGAAAAGGAAAAATGGAAGAAACTGGTGCAGCGCAGGGGATGACCAGAACTGGTAGGGTTTACATGTCTGAGCAATTAGGGGGAACAAGTAAAGAAGCTGCTTCCAAACAACCTATCATTGAAACCGGCACGGATGATCTTTGGAGAAAGGTGCAAGAAAGAGACTACTCTGTAGTTGACCATCTGAACAAGACCCCTGCTCAGATATCTATTCTATCATTACTGCAGAATTCTGAATCACATAGGAACACATTGATGAAGGTATTAGACGAGGCTTATGTACCCAACAACATTAATCGTGGGGAGATGGATAACACAGTAGGACAAGTATTGGAGAGCCATAAGATCACTTTCCATGAACGGGAAGGATTGAGCCACAACAGGGTGCTACATATCACAGTATAGTGCGAAGACAAATTCATTGACAGGGTTTTGATAAACGGAGGTTCAAGTCTCAATATCTGTCTGCTGACTACTTTGAAGAGATTGGGTAAAGGTCTGCATGAGATACGAGCAGGAACTATGAACGTAAAAGCATTCGATGGGTCTCAAAGGGCCACGATCGGAGAAACCAACCTTTGCTTACAAATGGGCCCAACTTGGTTTGATGTTGAATTCCAAGTGTTCGACATATCCGCCTCATACAGTTTACTATTTGGAAGACCTTGGATACACGTCGCTGGGGCTGTAGCATCTACTCTGCATCAGACTATGAAGCTCGAATGGAATCATCAGGAGGTGATCATTCATGGAGATAGGAGTAACCCTATTTACACCAATCAGACAGTTTCGGTTGTGGAGAATAGAAGGAAGTTCGGTCGAGAGACTTGCCATCGCATTGAGCGTGTTAATGCAATTGAGAAGGAAAAATGGAAGAGTAGCAAAATAGAGAGCAGATTGGCATGGGCATGATATGAACCTGGTAAAGGGATCGAAAAGAATCTCCAGGGTATTTCCAAATCGATACAGTTAAAATGTCATGGTACAACCTTTGGACTAGGATATCAATACACTTGGCATGATTATCAGAATTGGTCGCCACCATGGCGCGATCCTTACTACCCTCTCGAGCAACTGATACCACATTTGAGCCAATCCTTCCATCAGGCTGATATGATGTGGGGATCTGAAGAAGTTGAAGTGCTAGCTGGTTTGAGGAATATATTCTTAGAAGATGAAGACATGTACTGCAGTGTAATAGTTGAGGAGGAGGAGGAGGAAGGCCTTGTCATTCGGACAGTGGAGAAGGGAGCTGTTCTCAGGAACTGGCCAGCCACACCATCAAGGGCCCACCGAGTTCTAGGGTAGCCTGGCTGATAGTGTCATTTATTTTGAAAACAATTCTTATGAGCATTTTTAAAACATTTTCAATATTTTGTTTTGGAAACATTTGTTTGAATCATTAAAATCGCTTTTTGTTTGACGTTTTGATACTTATCAATGGCTTGTTATTTTATTATTTATTACTATCCTCTACATTTTTCTCTCTACAACATTGCTATTTCTTATCTTGATGAACCAACAACTGTGACATGTAATGAGACAACCCAACATAAGGATAGTGACTCGGAAGAGATAGAAGAAGAAGATATAATACTTGAGGATATTGTCAGAAGTTGAGAATTTTTTAGAATAAAACTAAGTCCAAACTGGACGAGACTGACATAGTCAACTTGGAAGATTCCGAAACAGTCAAAGAAACTCGCATAAGCATTCACCAGTCACCATCAGAAAAATAAGAGTACACTCGTTTCCTAAAAGAATATGAAGACATTTTCACATGGTCCTATGATTATATGACTGGTTTAAGCACATCCATAGTGGCCCATCAACTACCTACCAACCCAATGTGTCCGCCAGTAAAGCAGAGGCTCAGAAAATTCAAGCCAGATATGAGCTTGAAAATCTAAGAGGAAGTCACCAAGAAGATCAAAGCTAAGGTTCTAAGAGTGCATGAATATCCGACTTGGTTATCTAACATCGTGCCGGTTCCGAAGAAGGATGGGAAAGTCAGAGTATGTGTCGACTATCGGGACCTAAACAGAGCAAGTCCAAAAGATGATTTTCCACTACCCAACATACACATATTGATCGAAAACTAACTCCAATCCTTTGTGGATTGCTTCACACGATATCATCAAATCTGGATGGATGAAGAAGATGTTGAGAAAACAGCTTTTATTACACCATGAGGGGTGTACTGCTATAAAATGATGTTGTTTGGTCTAAAGAATGCTGAGGACACTTATATAAGGGCCATGACAACTACTTTCCACGACATGATACACAAGGAGATAGAGGTATATGTGGATGCCGTCATTATCAAATCCAAGAAGGGCACATATCACATAGCGGACTGAGGAAATTCTTTGATCGACTTCGAAGATACAATTTGAAATTGAATCCCGCAAAATATGCCTTCGGGGTCCCCGCCGAAAAGTTTTTAGGATTCATCGTCAGTCGCCGAGGGATTGAGCTGGACCCATCAAAGGTCAAGGCTATCGAGGATTTGCTGCCTCCAAAGAACAAGAAAGATGTGATGAGTTTTTTGGGGTGTCTCAATCATATCAGCTGCTTCATAGCACAATTAACTATGATAAGTGAGCCGATTTTAAAAAGATTAAAGAAGGATGCCGCAACCAGTTGGACTGAAAACTGCCAAAAAGCTTTTGACAAAATCAAAGAATATTTGTCCACACCGCCAGTACTGGTCCCTCCAAAACCTGGTAGACCACTGCTACTCTATCTCTCCGTACTAGATGGGGCTTCCGGTTATGTCTTGGGACAACACGACGAGACGGGGAGAAAAGAACATGCCATATACTATCTGAGTAAGAAGTTCGCACCCTACGAAGCATGGTATTCTTTGCTGGAACGCACATGATGTGCTTTGACCTGGATAGCTCAGAAACTGAGGCACTACTTCTGTGCCTATACCGCATATCTCATATCAAGGATGGATCCTTTGAAGTACATCTTCCAGAAACCTATGCCTACCGGGAAACTGAAAAAATGGAAGATATTGTTGAGTGAATTTGACATCATTTATATGACTCAAAAGGCGGTTAAGGGACAAGTATTAGCGGATCATATTGCGGAAAATCCCGTAGGAGGAGACTACGAAACACTAAAAATGTATTTTCCTAATGAAGAAGTATCATTTGTAAGAGAATATATCGCCGAAGTCTACGACGTTTGTAGAATGTTTTTCGATAGAGCTGTAAATTTCAAGGGAGTGTGTATTGGAGCTGTTTTGGTATCAGAGACATGTCAACATTATCCGATATCCGCAAAACTCAGATTTTGTGCACCAATAATATGGCGGAATATGAAGCTTGCATATTGGGACTCAAGTTTGCCGCCGACATGAATATCCAGGAATTTCTGGTAATTAGTGATTTAGATCTTCTGGTACATCAGGTGCAGGGAGAATGGGCTACAAAGAATACCAATATATTGCCATATCTATAACATGTGCAAGAGATGGTGAAGAAGTTCACGAAGATAGAGTTCAGACATGTCCCGAGAATCCAAAATGAGTTCGCAGACGTATTGGCCACTTTGTCCTCCATGATACAAATCCGGACAAGAATTTCATCGACCCTATTCCGGTAAGGATCCATAATCAGCTAGCTTACTGCACTGATGTTGCAGAAGAAACAGATGGGAATCCATGGTTCCATGATATCAAGGAGTACTTGGCAAAAGAAGAGTACCCGGAGCATGCAAATCATACTCAGAAACGCATGTTCCGGAGATTATCCAACCATTTCTTCCAAAGTGGAGGAATTCTATACAGAAGGACTCCGGACCTAGGATTATTACGGTGTGTCGGCGCCAAGGAAGCTTCCAAATTTCTCAAAAAGATACACGTTGGAACTTGCGGACCACACAAGAGTGGTTTCATTTGAGTTTGGTAGATACTGAGAGCAGGATATTTTTGGATGACTATGGAAACATACAACATCAGGTATGTCCAGAAATGTCATCATTGCCAAATACATGCACAGATGATATGGGTGTCTCCAAATGAACTAAATGCAACAAGTGCACTTTAGCCTTTTGCCGCCTGGGGAATGGATGCCATTGGACCAATCGAGCCCACTGCGTCAAATGGACAGAGGTTCATTCTAGTGGCCATAGACTACTTCATAAAATGGGTTGAAGATGCATCTTACAAAGCCGTAACCAAGAAAGTCATCGTAGATTTTGTCAGAGATCGTATTGTTTGCCGATTCGGTGTATCGGGAACCATCATCACTGACAATGCCGCCAATCTCAACAGTGACTTAATGAAAGCTATGCGTGAAACCTTCAAAATCAAGCATAAGAATTCCACAACATACCGTCCTCAAATGAATGGAGCCGTGGAGGCCGACAACAAAAATATCAAGAAAATATTGAGGACGATGGTAGAAAACCACAAGAAATGGAAAGAGAAATTACCATTTGCCTTATTAGGGTACTGTATCACAGTCCGCACATCAACCGGGGAAACTCTTTATTTGCTGGTCTACGGTACTGAAGTTGTCGTTCCCGCTGAGGTCGAAATTCCTTCCTTAAGAAATATACAGGAAGCTGAACTCAGTGATGCATAATGGATAAGAAGTCGCTATGAGCAATTAGCTCTCATTGATGGGAAAATAATGGATGCAGTATGTCATGGTAAACTTTATTAGAACAGAATGTCCAGAGCTTTCAACAAAAGGGTCAGACCTAGACAGTTCGCACGGGGCCAACTGGTACTGAAACAGATCTTTCCACATCAGGATGAAGCCAAAGGAAAATTTTTACCCAACTGGCAAGGACCCTACATGGTTCACAGGGTACTAACAGGAGGAGCACTCATACTCGCAGAAATGGACGGAGAGATTTGGCCAAATCCTATCAATTCAGACGCAGTCAAAAGATATTATGCTTAGAACATTTGCATTTCTTCATCTGATGTAACTGAAGTATGCTTGACTTGATTCCCGTAAGAGGGGATACATAGGCTGCCTTGTGGGTTCGGTCACAATTCAATAAATTTTTTATTTCTCCCCACGATCAGAAACTGGGGCAGAATTTTGAGGAGGGCCCTCAAAATTTCGGAGTAAGTCCAGCCGAAGTCATCGTATGCAGAAAGGTCAGAGAATCGCCTAAGTAACTGGGGCAGAATTTTGAGGAGGGCCCTCAAAATTCTATTGCAAGGAAGTTGCAATGTCTCTAAAAGTGTTACTGTCATTGCTTCATCTAATTTATTTGATATTGCATACTAATGTATTTTAAATTACTACATTCGTCATATGCATGCATATCTTTCGAAAACTTTATCTTATGAAACAGATAGCTGCTACTCGTGGTAACTCAAGCGGGATTTCGATATAGAGCAAGGAAAAACAAGCAGGCGAAGGCACGAATCAACGTTCCTCGTAAAACTCATAATTTTCCTTTGGATTCAAGAACAAGAAATTCGTGCACATCTCGGAATCACTATCTTCATAACGACAAAGCCGCCAAGCGCAAAAATATTTCCAGCTAAGAAATACTCTACTACTACTTATTATTTGTTTCCTTGCATGAGACTAAGCATTGTCTCCATCATGCATGAGGCTAAGCCCTGCCATCTTAATTGCATAAGGTTAAGCATTTCCTTCCCCTACATGAGACTAAGCATTGTCTCTATTTTGCATGAGGCTAAGCCCTGCCTTCTTAATTGCATAAGGCTAAGCTTTGCCTTCCCCTGCACGAGACTAAGCATTGTCTCCATCTTGCATGGGGCTAAGACCTGCCTCCTTAATGGCATAAGGCTAAGCACTGCCTTCCATTGCATGACTCCTTTTCTTGCATGAGGCTAAGCCCTGCCTCCTCAATTGCATAAGGCTAAGCATTGCTTTCCCCTGCGCGAGACTAAGCATTGTCTTCCACCTCGCATGTGGCTAAGCCCTGCCTCCTCCTTGTATGAGACTAAGCATTGTCTCCCATCTTGCATGAAGCTAAGAATTTCCTCCCTAGTTGCATGAGGCTAAGCCCTGCCTCCTTAATTGCATAAGGCTAAGCATTGCCTTCCCCTACATGAGACTAAGCATTGTCTCTATTTTGCATGAGGCTAAGCCCTGCCTCCTTAATTGCATAAGGCTAAGCATTGCCTTCCCCTGCACGAGACTAATCATTGTCTCCATCTTGCATGAGGCTAAGACCTTCCTCCTTAATGGCATAAGGCTAAGCACTGCCTTCTATTGTATGACTCCTTTTCTTGCACGAGGCTAAGCCCTGCCTCCTCAATTGCATAAGGCTAAGCATTGCCTTCCCCTGCACGAGACTAAGCATTGTCTCCATCTCGCATGTGGCTAAGACCTGCCTCCTCCTTGTATGAGACTAAGAATTGTCTCCCATCTTGCATGAAGCTAAGCATTTCCTCCCTAGTTGCATAAGGCTAAGCTCTGCCTTTCCTTGTATAACACCAAATGCTATACTACTTGAAATCTAGAATTATTTTCTATTTTTCTCGGGGCTAAGCTCTGTCCCGATCATACACAAGACTTCCCTATCTATAATTCCCTATCTTCCCTGGTACTGGATCCTTCCCTATACTGCTTGCCTAAACATGGCAAGGGGATCTCATCACAATCGAACCAAAGTCGGTTCAACTTCTTGACCCTTCCATTATTCTATCTATGTTCATTTTTGTTCTATTATGAGTATAAATCTCTATGTATCATTGTTGATTCTTACTTACCCTAAAAATGAGGGTTTCAGATCTCTTTAGATAGAACCAAAATTGGTTCGATTCTTTGATTTTAAGTGATATTTCTATCAATATTCATCTTATTCTGTGCAACATTTGATTTTTTTATTTTTAGATTCTGCCGATTTTTGTCATTTCCCTAAAATTAGGGTTTTGAAATTTTTCTCTTTTCCTTACTGATTTCGATTGCATGTGATGTTCTTTCCTTTCTAGTGTTTGACTGATGATTTTCCTGGTTTGGGTCTTCGATTTCTACTGCTATATAAACCCCTCCCCATTCCCCTTTGAGGGATATTGGAATCATTAAGAAATTTACTAAAAAATTAAAGTTGCGTGCTCTTTGTTCTCTAATACTCTTGCTCTATATTCTGGTTCCTGACCGACTGTAAGCCAAGGCTAGAAATTCATGGTTCTTGATCTTTGTCGATATTCATAACATTGTGGACTTCCGTTCTTTATGGTTTTCCGCTTAACTGGTGAGTTACCAAACCTTTGTCATTTCATTCCTATTTACCTGTCATTAGCATATGTTTTCACTTTTGAAAATTGTGGTTTAATGTGTTTCTGGGTTGTTCTCATGTGCTGACTGTCTTACTTCAATTTTAGGCCTTTCTAGTGTTAATTCCATTATGTTTGTAGTTTAAGACACGTTTAGACATGATTTGAGCTAATTAATTTCCTTTTTTTATATTTGCCTAGCCTATGTGTTACTGATGTTTAGAACCTTTGCACTTTAGCCATCTCTTTAGTGTTTAAATTTGTTATTAACCCTGTTACTTGAACACGCTTTCATATCCCCTTTTATGGATTAGTTGACTAAGAATGAATGTATTCACCACGTATCTAGCATAATTTTGTTTCTGAACTTACTGTGATGATGTCACGACCCAATTTCCCACACAGGTCGTGATGGCGCCCAACAACGGGGCTAGGCAAGCTAACATAGATTACACTAAGTGACCCTTCCCATATAATTAATTAATCCAACTTTTACCAGTTATAAACATTTATTTACATGATATTAGTCGGCGATATGTAAATAAGACGTCTGATACATGAGTCAAAAGATAAGCATATGCATAGAACTTCAGCCCAAAATCCCAAATGTACGCACATGAGTGCCAGGAACTAGTGTCACGCGCAACTATCAGAAATACATCAGAATACATAACTATTTACAACTCCATAGTATGAATGAAATAAACGGTAAAATAACAAAAGGAACTCCAAGGTGCTGCCAGAAAATCGCCAGGAAGAGCAGCTCACCGTGACGTATAACCAACCTCGGTAAATATCTGGCACCGGACTGATGATCAGACGTGCCAACCTCCGGACCTGTACAGTCAAGTACAGAAGAAAAGAAAGTGCAGTATGAGTACATACATAAATATGTACGCAGTGAGTATCCCGCCTAACCTCGAAGAAGTAGTGACGAGAGGTCGACTCGATACTCAATAAGGTCCGACAATAATAATGTAAGTCAGGATATAAGGAAAAAAGTAGGCATGTAACAGAATAAATTAAATAAGAAAAACTCACAGAGTTTCCAAATAAACACTAAAACAATAGCAAATCCCTTTTTATTCTTCCTCAAAACCATCATCAAATCATAAGTCGGGAAACAGTACCGAGCAGACATACGCGTATGTGCGTAAAACAATTGGTTGGAGTCATAAGGGAGAATAGCTATGCACTGCCGGGGATCGACCGGCCCGCACAAGTGCATGCTCGCCGTGTAATCATATCAAGAGTAGCTATGCACTGCCGGGGATCGACCGGCCCGTACCAAGAGTGCGTTTATTAGGAAATCATGTAGTATCATGGTATAACATCGTCCATGCACTGCCGGGGATCGACTGGTCCGAACCAAGAGTGCATTCTCAATTAATTCCTGGTGCAATGCCGGGGATCGACCGGCCCGTACCAAGAGTGCACTAATAATCCTCCATGGCGTACGGCCCGCTCCCATAAGAGTGAAGGAAACTTACATATCGCACGCGGAATGTAAATTGCAAAGTGACAATATGTGTATACCAAGTATCAAGCCTACTTCACATATTGAACCTTTCAAATTATTTAGTCAAATGGAATACTCAAGGAAACAATGCTATATCCAAGCAAGAACGTATAACAGGTAAATCATTTCAAAGCAGAATACAAGGCATGCTGTGGTCCTAGGCTACCCGGATATAATAGGCGTAGTCGCTACGTGCGGACTCTCGCCACGTGGTACGCACGTATCCCCCAAAACAATACATGCAACACATAGGATACCGATGGGGACATATCCCTCTTACAAGGTTAGAAAGGAGACTCACCTCGATAAAAGCACTCCTCGGACCAAGGACCGGGTCAAAAGATGCACCCGAATCTCCGAAACTACTCTTGACGGCTCAACTCTAGCCAAACATAGTATAATTAAGTCAATTTTAGTCCCAAGAAGGAGAACTAACAAGAAATTCCAAAATTTAAGCATTCTTGACGATTCTTGAAATTTCGATCCCGGGTCCACGCGTGCGGATTTCGAAAATTCTTGAAGGAATCAATTACCCGAAGACTAAGGATCGTAATTATGTGATTTATACAAGAATTCATGGTGTCAAGTGGATAATTCACCAATTATTCAAAAGCCCTAGAATGTCTAACCCATTTTATGATTTTGGTATTTTGAGAATTAAACTAGTTGAATTCTATGTATAGTTGGAAATTTAGAGAGAAATTACTAACCTTTAATGATAAGATTCTAGGACAGCCTTTCCCCTAGCTCAAAAGCTCTCTAATGGAGGTTGAAGATGGAAAAATGAAGAAATCCCGTAATTTCGGGCATTTAATTGAGGCTGCCTAAAGGTGTTCCGCACCTGCGACCTTGGGATCGCAGGTGCGGTCTCGCACCTGCGAGAAATTGGTCGCCCCTGCGGAAAAGGGCCTGGGACCCTAGGGTCACACCTGCGGAGTCGGGAGCCGCACCAGCGATCCCGCTCCTGCAGAAGATTGGTCGCGCCTGCGATGGGGTCGCACCTGCGAAGGCCTTGACCACATATGCGGTCTCGTACCTGCGACTGGACGAACGCACTTGCGGTCACACTAGATGCAGCTACACTAGCAATAGTTTTTGCTGGTTTTTGGCATCGGGGTGCGGGAGGCCTCTAGGTCCACCCGAGCCCCTGACAAAATATACCAACGAGTCCCAAATCGTAATACGGACTCGCTTAAGCCTTCAGAACACTCAAAACAACGCTAAAACTTGAATTCACACCCCAAACCTCAAGAACCAAACTTAGGAAATTTTATGTTTTCTAACTTCGCTAACAACGTGCCGAACTGACCTATACATCTCGGAACGACACCAAATTTGACAGATTACTCACATAACATCCTACGAACTTTCCCATGCGATCAAATGGCCAAAAGAACATCATACACATAGAATTAAACCTCAATATCCATGAATTCTATTAAATTTCCTAAAGATGTCAAATTATCCATTTTTAAGTCCGAAACACGTCAAACGAAATCCGATTTCAACCAAACTTTACAGAAAGTGGCTAAAACATATATAAGACTTGTACCGGGCACCGGAACCAAAATACGGGCCAGATACCATTACTTTCTAATCAGATTTCATTTTCAATTTCCTTAAATATTTTCAGAAAATAATTTTACTCAAATATTCATTTCTCGAGCTTGGGACCTCGAAATTCGATTCCGGGCATACGCCCAAGTCCCATATTTTCCTACGGACCCTCGGGGACCGTCAAATCACGGGTCCAGGTCCGTTTACCCAAAATATTGACCGAAGTCAAATTTATACATTTTAATATCAAATCTTGGCATTTTTCATAGAATTCCCTATTTAAGTTGTCCGATTACACACCCGGACTGCGCACGCAAATGGAGGCAAATAGAAAGGAGGTTTTCAAGGCCTCGGGAGTACGAGATGGGTTATAACATAGGTGATGACCCCTTTGGGTCGTCACATCCTGTCCCTCTAAAACAACCGTTCGTCCTCGAACGGGCAGAAGAAAGAAGTACCTGAGTCGGGAAATAAATGAGGGTAACGGCTCCGCATATCGGAGTCGGACTCCCAGGTCGATGCCTTAGGAGGCTGACCCCTCCACTAAACACGAACATAAGGGAAACTCTTGGATCTCAATTGGCGAACCTGCCGGTCTATAATGGATACCGGCTCCTCCTCATAAGATAAGTCCTTGCCCAACTGGACGGTGCTGAAATCTAACACGTGGGCTAGATCGCCGTGATACCTCCGAAGCATGGACACATGAAAGACTGGATGTACGGATGATAAGCTAGGTGGAAATGCAAGTCTATAAGCCACCTCTCCCACTCGATCAAGAATCTCAAACGGACCAATGAATCTAGGGCTAAGCTTGCCCTTCTTCCCAAATCTCATCACGCCCTTCGTAGGCGACACTCAGAGCAATACTCGCTCACCAACCATGAAAGCCACATCTCGAACCTTGCGATCTGCATAACTCTTTTGCCTGGACTGAGCTGTACGAAGCCTATCCTGAATGATCCTGACCTTGTCCAAGGCCTCCTGAACCAAATCCGTACCCAACAACCGAGCCTCTCCCGGCTCAAACCATCCAACCGGAGATCGACACCGCCTACCATATAAAGCCTCATAAGGAGCCATCTTGGTACTCGACTGGTAGCTGTTGTTGTAGGAAAACTCTGCTAAAGGCAGGAACTGATCCCATGATCCTCCAAAGTTAATGACACAAGCTCGGAGCATATCCTCCAATATCTGAATAGTCCGCTCGGACTGCCCATCCGTCTGAGGATGAAATGCTGTGCTCAACTCCACCTGGGTGCCTAACTCTCACTGAACTGCTCCCCAGAAATGTGAGGTAAACTGTGCGCCCCAGTCCGAAATGATAGATACCGGCACACCGTGAAGGCGAACGATCTCCCGGATATAGATCTTAGCTAACCTCTCGGATGAATGGGAGACTGCCACAGTAATGAAATGCGCTGACTTGGTCAGCCTATCAACAATGACCCAAACTGCATCGAATTTCTTCCGGGTCAATGGGAGTCCAGTAACGAAGTCCATAGTGATCCTCTCCCACTTCCACTCGGGAAGCTCAATCCTCTGAAATAAACCACACGGCCTCTAATGCTCATACTTAACCTGTTGACAATTAAAACACCGCGCCACATATGCCACAATATCCTTCTTCATTCTACGCCACCAATAATGCTGCCGCAAATTCTGATACATCTTCGCCGCCCCTGGATAAATAGAATACCGAGAACTGTGCGCCTCTGCTAGAATCCTCTCCCTCAGGCCATCAATGTCAGAAACACACAACCTGCTCTGGAGCCTTAGAACAACATCCTCGCCCAAGGTAACATCCTTGGCCCTGCCCTGGACCATGGTATCCCGAAGATGTTCCAAACGTGGGTCATCAAACTGTCGAGCCTTAATCTCTCCTATCAATGAAGACTGAGAAATCACATGAGCTAAGACTCGCCGGGGCTCTGATAGGTCCAATCTCACCAACCGATTGGCCAGCGACTGAATATGCAAGGCTGAAGGTCTCTCCTCCGCTGCAATGTAGGCCAAACTACCCATACTAGCTGCCCGCCTGTTTAAAAGCATCCGCTACTACATTTGCCTTGCTTGGGTGGTATAGAATAGTGAGATCATAGTCCTTTAACAACTCAAGCCACCTCCACTGTCTCAAATTAAGGTCTCTTTGTTTAAGTAAATATTGCAAACTGCGGTGGTCAGTGTAGACCTCACAGGATACACCATACAAGTAATGCCGCCAAATCTTCAAAGCATGAACAATCGCTGCTAACTCCAAATCGTGCACAAGGTAGTTCTTTTCATGAATCTTCAGCTGGTGTGAAGCATAAGCAATAACACTGCCATCCTGCATCAACACACATCCTAGACCGAAACGCGAAGCGTCACAATATACCGTATACATCCCTGACTTAGAAGGCAATGATAGTACCGGGGCTGAGGTCAATGCTGACTTGAGCTTCTGAAAGCTCGCCTCATAATCATCGGACAATCGAAATGGGGCATTCTTCTTAGTCAATCTAGTCAATGGAGCGGCAATAGAAGAGAATCCCTCCACGAACCGACGGTAGTAGCCGGCTAAACCCAGAAAACTCCTGATCTCTGAAGCTGAAGTAGGACGTGGCCAACTCTGAACTTCCTCAATCTTCTGCGAATCAACCTTGATACCCTCACCGGACACCACATGCCCCAAGAACGCCACCGACTCCAACCAGAACTCACACTTGGAGAACTTAGCATATAGCTTCTGTTCTCGCAAGGTCTGAAGCACTACCCTCAAATGTTGCTCGTGCTCACCCGGGCTCCGTGAGTAGATCAATATATCATCAATGAAAACAATAACGAAGGAGTCAATATACGGCCTGAATACCCTATTCATCAAGTCCATAAATGTTGTTGGGGCATTAGTCAAGCCAAAGGACATCACTAAGAACTCATAATGGCCGTATTTGGTACGAAATGCAGTCTTCGGAACATCGGAAGCCTGAATCTTCAACTGGTGATAGCCTGACCTCAAATCAATCTTAGAGAACACACGAGCACCCTGTAGCTGATCATATAAGTCATCAATGCGCGGCAGAGGATACTTGTTCTTGATGGTCACCTTATTCAACTGGTGATAGTCAATACACATCCGTATAGACCCATCTTTCTTCTTCACAAATAAGACTGGAGCACCCCACGACGACACACTTGGCCTGATAAATCCCTTGGCCAACAACTGCTCAAGTTGTTCCTTCAACTCTTTTAGCTCCTTAGGAGCCATACGATAAGGAGGGATAGAAATAGGCTGAGTATCTGGAGCCAAATCAATGTAGAAATCTATATCTCGATCTGGAGGCATGCCTAGAAGGTCTGAAGGAAACACATCTGGAAACTCTCGAACAACAACCAATGAGTCGATGGTAGGAGGCTCGGCGGTGGTGTCCCGCACATAATCAAGATAAGACAGACACCCTTTCTCGACCATATGCCGAGCTTTCATGAAGGAAATGACCTGGCTGAAGGTACTAACTGAAGAACCCTTCCATTCTAACCTCGGCGACTCAGGCATGGCTAAAGTAACTGTCTTGGCATGGAAATTGAGTACTGCATGATAAGGAGTAGCCAATCCATGCCCAGAATAACCTCGAAATCGACCATATCAAGCAGCAACAGGTCGGGTCAAGCCCACAGAAGGTAACCACACAAGACCGGTAGACCCGGTCTACCACTACAGAGTCGCCCACAGGAGTGGATACATACAAGGGAGAACCCAAAGATTCACTAATAACATCCAAAGAATGGGCAAATGATGCTGAAACATATGAATATGTAGACCCTAGATCAAATAGCACTGCCGCCTCTCTGCACAGACCGAAATAATACCTGTAATCACAGCGTCTGATGCCACTACATTTGCCCTGGCGGGGATAGCATAAAATCTGGTTGGAGCACCTGATGACCGAGCTTCCCCAGGACAAGATGGAGCTAAATGACCCCCTCCTGACTGGCCTCCCCCTCTAGGACGGCCCCTGCCAACCTAACCCCCACCCCTAGGTGGTCGTGCTGCTGGTGCTGAAGACCTAGGCTGGTGACTATGATGTATGGCCATGCCCCGATATCTGGGACACTGCCTGATCATATGGTCCAGCTCCCCACACTCAAAACAACCTCTACGTGCCATAGTCTTCTATCCTGAAGAAGAAGAATCCTGAATGGCTGGGGGACGATAGGAATCATCTGGCATGGCACTAAAATAGGTACCGGAGGATCCTTGACGGTTGGAGAACTTGCTGGGTGCACCCTGGATAGCTTGAGAATGATAAGAACGCTCTGGCATATCACTAAACTGGGGCCTGACTGGAACAACCTAAGGAGGTAGTGAAGGTGCTGAATAAGCTGGACTGTCTACCTCCAAACTGACCCCTTCTCCTGGCTGGAGCACCCCTGAAGTCACCTATAAACGTGGCCCTCTTGCCCTGCTGACCCTGCTCCCTGCTCATCACACGGTAACCCTCGATACGTCGAGCTATCTCGACTACGAGCTGATATGGGGTACCCATCTCTACCTCTCTGGCCATGGAGGTCTGAATGCCCGGATGCAAGCCTGCCACAAACCGTCGAACCCTCTCTGCATCTGTGGGCAATATCATGAGAGCATGGCGAGATAACTCTTAAAACCTTGCCTCATAATCTGTCACAAACATCTGTCCCTGCTCTAACCTCTCGAACTGACCTCGAAGCTCCTCCCTCTCAGACGGTGGAATGTATCTATCCAAGAATAGCTGGGTGAACTGACTCCAAGTGACAGTAGAAGAATCCGCTGACCTGCTAAGAACATATGACTGCCACCAGCGGCGAGCTCTACCCTCAAGCTGAAATGTGGTAAAGTCCACCCCATGTGACTCCAATATCCTTATATTGTGCAGTCTGTCCCCGCACCTATCAATAAAATCCTACACATCCTCACCCCGCTCACCCCCGAAGGTCGGCGGGCGAAGTCAGGTCCATCTATCAAGCATCTTTTGCTGGTCCCCCTCTGCAACTGGCCTGGGCTCTGGTACTACCACCCCAGGCTGAACCCCGATCACAAATGGGATATCTGGGGTACGATGTACTAATGCTGTTGCCCCTGTAGCCTGAGCGGTAGGAGTCTGGACTCCCCCTCCTGCCTGAGAAGTAGCAGGATCTGATGGAAGTACACCTGCTTGCGACATGGTATCCATAAATCTCAAAATACGGCCCATGACCTCTTATAAGCCCGACGCCGTCATAAAATCAACTGGTGCTGGATCTACTGGAGGCAGCTCATCCCGCTCCTCAATATACGGATCCTCAATCGGTGCAATCGGTGCAATCGGTGTAGCTCTAGGACAGGTGCTATACCTCTGCCCCTACCACGGCCTCGAGCGGCGGGGGCGGCACCCTCTCCCGGGTCAGGCACATGAGATGCACGCGTCCTCACCATCTGTGAGAGAATAGAAGCATGAATTTAGTAAGTCATAGACTGCACGATAGAGTAAGAAAATAATAGAGGTTTCCTAAGATCCTGTAGCCTCCTGAAGATAAGTACAGACGTCTCCGTACCGATCCGCAAGACTCTACCGGGTTTGCCCGAGACTCGTGATACTTACGTGAATCTAGTGCTCTGATACCACGTTGTCAAGACCCAATTTCCCACACGGGTCGTGATGGCGCCCAACAACGAGGTTAGGCAAGCCAACATAGATTATACTAAGTGTTACCCTTCCCATATGATTAATTAATCCAACTTTTACCAGTTGTAAACATTTATTTACATGATATTAGTCGGCAACATGAAAATAAGACGTTTGATACATGAGTCAAAAGACAAGCATATGCATAGAATTGCAGCCCAAAATCCCAAAATGTACGCACATGAGTGCTAGGAACTAGTTTCACGGGCAACTATAAGAAATACATCGGAATACATAACTATATACAACTCCATAGTCTAATGAAATAGACGGGAAATATAACAAAAGGAACTCCAAGGTGCTGCTAGAAAATTGCCAGGAAGAGCAGCTCACCGTGAAGTATAACCAACCCCGGTCAATATCTGGCACCGGACTGATGATCAGACGTGCCAACCTCCGGACCTGTACAGTCAAGTACAGAAAAAAAGAAAGTGAAGCATGAGTACATACATAAATATTTACCCAGTGAGTATCCCGCCTAACCTCGAATAAGTAGTGACGAGAGGTCGACTCGATACTCAATAAGGTCCGACAATAATAATGTAAGTCAGGATATAAGGAAAACAGTAGGCATGTAACAGAATAAAATAAATAAGAAGAACTCACAGAGTTTCCAAATAAACACTAAAACAATAGCAACTCCCTTTTTATTCTTCCTCAAAACCATCATCAAATCATAAGTCGGGAAACAGTACCGAGCAGACATACGCGCGTGTGTGTAAAACAATTGGCTGGAGTTAATAGAGAGAATAGCTATGCACTGCCAGGGATCGACCAGCCCGTACCAAGAGTGCATGCTCGCCGTGTAATCATATCAAGAGTAGCTATGCACTGCCAGGGATCGACCAGCCCGTACCAAGAGTGCATGCTCGCCGTGTAATCATATCAAGAGTAGCTATGCACTGCCAGGGATCGACCGGCCCGTACAAAGAGTGCATGCTTACCAATAATCAAGCCTACGCACTGTCGGGGATCGACCGGCCCGTACCAAGAGTGCGTTTATTAGGAAATCATGTAGTATCATGGTATAACTTCGTCCATACACTGCCGGGGATCGACCGGCCCGAACCAAGAGTGCATTCTCAATTAATTCCTTGTGCACTACCGGGGATCGACCAGCCTATACCAAGAGTGCACTAATAATCCGCCGTGGCGTACGACCCGCTCCCATAAGAGTGAAGGAAACTTACATATCGCTCGCGGAATGTAAATTGCAAAGCGACAATATGCGTATACCAAGTATCAAGCCTACTTCACATATTGAACCTTTCCAATTATTTAATCAATTGGAATACTCAAAGAAACAGTGCTATATCCAAGCAAGAACGTATAACAGGTAAATCATTTCAAAGCAGAATACAAGGCATGTTGTGGTCCTAGGCTACCCGGACATAATAGGCGTAGTCTCTACGTGCGGACTCTCGCCATGTGGTACGCACGTAGCCCCCAAAAAGATACATGCAACACATAGAATACCTATGGGGACATTTCCCTCTTACAAGGTTAGAAATGAGACTCACCTCGATAAAAGCACTCCTCGGACCAAGGACCGGGTCAAAAGATGCGCCCGAATCTCTCAAACTACTCTTGACGGCTCACAACTAGCCAAACATAGTATAATCAAGTCAATTTCAGTCCCAAGAAGGAGAACTAACAAGAAATTCCAAAATTTAAGCATTCTTGACGATTCTTGAAATTTCGACCCCGGGCCCACGTGTGCCGATTTCGAAATTGTTGAAGGAATCAATTACCCTAAGACTAAGGATTGTAATTATGTGATTTATACAAGAATTCATGGTCTCAAGTGGATAATTCACCAA